>PVLA01008637.1:0-85679 GCA_004027455.1 Hydrochoerus hydrochaeris
TATATATATATATATATATATATATATATATATATTTCAAAGCTTTGTTTGATAGAAATTTTCTATGAATTCCAGAAAGTGCAAATATTACACCTAAGCCTCTAACCCCCATCTGTGTCACCGCATGAATACCAGGCCTGAGTGGAATGCAGCCTGACTCTCACTAAGATAATTCTATCTCCTCTCAGTATTGATAAAAAGAGAGATGGAAAGAGTGTTTCCTACAGTTTGTTAAGTTAAGCAAACTCGAGACAACTTTATGCCCCTCTTTGTCCTTTGGTAGGTTACGGAATATTTTGAGTACCCTATAATAGCTGGCTGTGGTTTAGTCAGCTCTTGCCTTTCTTATGGTTTTGACATATGCTTTTCACTGCTGCACCATCACTTTATAAAGTTTCATTAACCTTTCTTTTTCCTTTGCTTTCTGTATTTCCTTTGGAAAGGATTTTGCGTAACTTACTGGTTTCTTGTTGAAGAGCCTCAGCTATACTTCCTTCACTTGGAATATGCATCCCTGCTGAATTCTTAACTCCAGGTTTCTGATCTGCCATGTGACTCTACCAAGTGACACTTCTGCTCACTTCACTGCATGCAGGCAGTGTAGGTAGGATATGAACCGCTGGGGAAAGGAAGGCACTTGGGGTGTGGGAGGAATGAGTGCAGCCTCGCACAGTCAGGGGAGGGAAAAGCAGTTGAGCAATTGCCATTAAGGCTCTGTGGCTCCCCGCAGGGCATAGGATTTATGCACAATGAGATGGAATTATTTCTCAACACAGATGCACCATTGTTCCTTCTAAAAGAAAACAAAAGAACTTCTTCTCTTCCTTAAACTCACCTTGTAAGGCAGCTGAGGCTGACAGGGCTTTGACTAGAGCAAGCTAGGGCTCAAAGAGGCAGGGAGGATACTTGGGTAACACCATTTGCACCCTCCATTTGCAGTGCTTATGTGGATGCCTCTGCGTGCTTAGCATCAAAGTTCATTTGATGCAACAGACAAGAGAGCAAACTGGTTGAGGGAGTAGCTTATAGATACCTCTGCTTGACTCATGCAATTAAATAGATACCGTGAGAATTTCGGACAATAGATGTAAAAAAGCTGTGATTGTTACATGTTGGCCTGGGGCACATGGAAAACAAAAGTTACAGAAACCATGCAAAATCAGGATGGTCAAAATACAGATAAATGTAAAAATGAATGAAATAATGATTTTTCTATTTGTTAAAACTAAGGGTTTATATATATGTAAATAAAAACATGATATATAAGTGAGTAATATTCATATGTTTACAATTACACTGTTTGTTATATCACAGTCCTTATTGTTAATTGCCAGCTGGCATAAATACCAAGTATTGTACGGGACATACTTACACTAAAAAACTGTTTGTGGTTTATTTAGAGTTCACATTTAATTGGGCATTCTGCATTTTTAATTTTTAATTCTGGGAACACTTTTCTTGAGTAGTTATTTGGGTACTGTTTTTAACACAGAAGACTTTTTGGGAAGGGGTATCTAACTGAAACTCAGTACCTTGTTTCGATTCTGGAGATCTTCCAAATTTCTGGGAAATTTACAGGGAGCTTATATGTGTGGGACTTTCTGGGTCTCTGTGTTTCTACATCTTTGCACCTATCCCACCATATGCTCATCTGACATGATGCTTAAACCTTTCTTCAGTTTTCTTTTATCATTTTAATCAGTGTGCTTGCTGTACATAATTATTTCATTTGTTGTTGGGACTTGACACATAGCACATCTTAATTCTTCAGTTTTCATGACCAATTCCCCTCTCTCTCTCTCTCTCTCTCTCTCTCTCACACACACACACACACACACAAAACTTGGTGTTGTGCTTGGTGTCATTTTTAAGGGCATTAAAATCTCACATTTCACCCCTTCTTTCATCAGCTTTAGCACTGAACTTTCTCAGTGGTCTTAAGACAACTTAATTCTTACTGAAACTTTGGGGTTAGACTTTTCTTAGGCCTAGATGGTGGGGATGGAGAAAAGAGAGGAACTGATATTTTCTAAAAGTTAAAACATTTTCCCTAAGAGAGATGGAGGGGGAATTCTGCTACCAACTGTTAAGGTAATGCATTTTGTTTGTCTTATTACATATTTAGTATAAGCGTAAAAATGAGTCTATAAGAAAAGTCAAATTCAGGCATAAATTACATTGGGAAGATCAGTGTGAATTCACGTCCTTTAAAGACTTATTTTCCAGTTCATCATGATTTTAAGTGGCCACCAGCAGGGGCACTGTAAGGAACTGCGTGAGTCAGAATCCAGTTGAGGCCACCATCTTGTGTGGAGGCAATGTGGGGTGGAATTTATTGGTCTGGGCTCTGGCAGACAAAGAGCACAAAGGCCATCTGTAGGGAACAAAGACGAGTGAGCTGTTCTGTAGGGCTTGAAAGATAGCAGGGTACCATAGGCAGGAAGATCTTAATAAACATCAGTGGTCAGAGTTCTCTACATGTCCGGTACCTCAGTGGTCAAAGTCCTTGGGCATCTGGTGTAAACGTTTGGGTGTCCTCAGACGTCCCAGTGCTTGCAAGTTTCCATGCTCCATCCTCTCTCTTTTTACAACATCCTGCATTTACTGAGGATGCCAGTGGTGAACTGGGTTTTCTCTGAGTATGGTTCTGCTGGCAAACAGGTTGGGTGCTGAGAAAGCCAGGTCTGAGTTGAGCCTGGCAGGCACTACTCTGTCTATTACACTCATGTGCAACCCTGGTACACAAATTTTGACACCTGGAGAGTGGATGACTTTAGCATAAAGACAAAAGGAGACAAATCCAAAACAGCCTGTGTTTAACCAGAAATCAAGGCTGCTTCTTCAAACTCCAGGGGGGTTTGAAACTTGAAACTTTACTGATGAAAGAGACAACAAATAATAAAAGTCACAGTCTAATAATTAAATTGGAACACGGTAAGCCTACAACAAGTTTTAAATTCACGGGAGCAGTCAAAGGAGAAAACATAAGTTACGCAAGAGATACTTATGATATAATGAAAGAATGATTGGGGCCTTTACATCGTGATTGATATAAAGCAGGTGAGCACTGAAATACAATGTTTTATCCCCTTATTTTAGCAAAGCTTTTGTATGTTTAGCCATATTCATGTTTGTGTTTGTGTAAGCAGTAAGGAAATACTAAGATATGTGATTGAACCAATACGACATAAGATTTTTGCACATTGAGGTAGAAACTTTTCTTATCATAGAAAATACCAGGAAAAGAAGAATATACTAGATATTAAAGGTGTTACTGCCATTAATGATCCTATATAGCAACCTTATCACATTTGATTACAGCTAAGGTATAAACAATGATAATTACGAGACAAGATGTTCCAAAATTATAAATGGGCAAAATGTTCTAAAGAAGAAAAGTAATCACAGTTTTCAATCCCTCACTCCCTAGGAGGTGAATTATCTACTAATTATGAACAAACTCCTATGAATGCTGATAAAATACTAATAAGGAGTACTTACAGTTAGTGACTAGGTCAGTGTATCACAATATCAAGGCAGTGAGATGCTCAGGCTATGTGGAACTGCAGGAACAATAAATCTTTAAACCACAACATTTATAGTAAAGATGGGCAAAAATAGGGCTCCATGTTTAATAAGTGAAAGTCTGTATAAAAGATGCTTTGTGTATTGCAGAGAGACCGATATTTGCTTCCCTTTTAACCATGCTAGTAAACTTTGCTGTTCAAATGTAAAGGAAAGAGCCCATAACCTGGGTTCTGGTATTCTGGGATGGTATTCTTTTTCTTTTTTGAATCTAAAAAAATGACAAAAAAGGAAAACATCCCTAGGAAAGTTATTACTACTGGTTCTGAAAATCTACTGAAATATATCTGAAGAATTCAAACCTTGGAAAGACACCAAGATGAAAAGTAAAGCTCTTGTTTGTGTATGTATGATTTGCTCCTTAGGATATTGAAAATATTCAGAAGAATTAGTTGCACGGTTTGCTAATTGCAATTGAAGTTATTTAAGGGAATTTAATCAAATTTATAGTCAATAACTAATTGTCCAGAAAGATTGATTGTCCAAGAGTTGGTATTTCAATATGTGGATTTAATGTATTAAGCACTGAGTAAAAGCAATCTTTACATTGAACTCAAGTGGCTCTTGAGAGGTAATTATAAAACGATTGTGTGTTTGCCTTTCACTGTTTCTGTAACTGTGTCAGCTGAGATTTCTTCCTCTTCCTAACTTGAGCCTGCTGCTGGCCAGAAACCTACAGCTGCAAAAAGTTGTGTTTTGTGCCTCTCTAGTGCTTGTGCTTCACTCTTTCTGGACGTGGCCAGCTGTGTTTCTGACCACTTTGTGACCAGTATGAGGGAAGAGAGGAGCAGAAGGAAGTGGGAGAGTTCTTAACATACCGAATTATTATTAACTGGTCTCATGAATTTTGGGAGTCTTAGGAAATTAAGTGCACTTTTCTTTGAAGGTATTTTAGATGCCCTCCTTTCCCCAATTACAGGGAACAGTTTTCCTAAAGTTCCTTTGACCCTAGCAAGTGTGTCTGTATTTTGAATAGCTTCTCACTGCTTTCTCAGGCCTTTACTGCTTGTTTTTCTTTTTCTTTTTTCCAGAACTAGGGATTGAACCTATGCGAGGCAAACAACTATGACTGAGCTATACTCTCAGCACTAATATTTGTTCATATCTTCAGATTCTCTGTTTTATGCAGTTCCTTTCCATGCAGTCCCTTTGGTTAGGACTAAAGATCCTTCTCCAGGTCTCCTTGGTGTACTTGCATATCTGGTCCATGGAAAATATTTATGCATCTTCTGCCCAAGCTGCATCAGAGTTTGCAAGTCAACCCCAACCCTTTGATTCCATTTTCAAAGCAACAAACCACTTTCTCTCTCATTCTTTTAATTTTTTATGCATCAACCATGCATCCTGGACTTGTGAGGGAGAAGTTATTTCCCAAGTGGAACATGTTGTACAGTTATACTCAAAGAGCTCTTGCTCACCGAATTCTCTTCAAATATTTAATTCTTGATTTATTTACATTCTGCCAGTGGTTTGTGATTAAAAAACATATAAGCACTTTCCAGAAACCTGTTTCTTGAATTTTGTATGCAGTCCAGTAGCTCCTTTGGGATATAATATCTATTATCTTAAATTAACAGATCCATGGTAGATAGGTTTTAATGCGGCCTGTAATGCCTAAAACCAAAGATAGTACTGATCACTTCATAAAAATGTTTTTGTTTTAATTTTAAAATGAAAAAAGAATAAAAAAAAGTGATATGGAATTTCAAAACAAAACGATAGGATTGCCAATGGTTAATATATTGCACATTGTTATCCAAAGCAGTTGCTCAGATATTATGATTTTTCCTATTCATACATGCCTGTAATAAATTTATAGATTTATGAAGCAAAGGATTAACAAACAGTAAAATAGAGCAATTATAAAAATATGTTATAGGTTATATGACACTTATGACTTGTTTGTTTCTGGGATTTTTCCATTTTGTATTTCAGAGTCCTCTTGACCATGGGTAACTGAAACCTCCAGAACCTGACCCCATTGATAGAGAAATGCTTGAATAAGATTTTTTGTTAGTGTTCCATTAGCATGGTCTTTTATGTTTCCAATTAAATTATCAGTGCTGGGAGATCAAGTCCAAGGTACTTAAGAGCTTTTTTATTGGTAAAAAAATCATAGGTCTTGGTTGTTAATTAACAGCATAGGAGTACTGTAATGGAAATCTCAGCTTGAAACCTTAACACCTTTGCTATTAGAAAGAATCCCTGAGGTATCAAGTGATATTTTTTTCATTTTCAAAAGCATTTGTGGGAACCAAGTGGATTTTTTTCCCTTGAAATGACTTTAAGTCTGTGTTTCATAACTTTTATTTTGGAGTCAACTTTTTTATCGGATATGAAGATTTCTAAGTTCAATCATACATAAATATGACTCAGTAGATCTTTGATGGACCTCATGTTTCAGGATGCTAAATAAGAGTTGCAGGTGGTCAGAGGGACACAATTTGACCTGTAAGTTTTCCTTCATGTGAAGTTCATTGGGTAAAGAATCAGAAAAGCCATTATGATGACCACATCAAAGCTACATGAGATTGACTGAAAAAATCCTCTAGCCAGGGGGTTATTTCCCTTTTCTTTTTCAGTGTTAGAGGCCTGAAGCAGAACCCAACCCCAAGGCAGCAATTCTCAGAAATGTCTCAGTTTAAAACAGTGCTGCATTTTCCCTGGGTAGTTAGAAAATTTGAGCGTAACTTTGGGAAAGCTATTTATCTTCTTTTTTGACTTTACTCTCAGATCTCATTGATGTTTCTGTCTTGTTCAGTACGAGCCGTGACAGGTAAGTCTTGCAGATATAATTGTTCATAAAGCCAGTGCTGATGTCCACAGCAGATCCAGCATCTTGGGATGATAGGATTCAGGATGCATCAGCCGCTACACTGCCTTCGGTCTGATGTGGAATCGCTCGTAGAAAACCCTACATTATCTTTGTCTTCTGAAACACAGATGCAGCAGCTTTGATTTATTTTTCATTGACTTGACCATCTGTCATGAGTTGTATGGCAACTTTCAGCTCTATGATGACAAACAAAAACTGCCTGAGAGTCAGAATGAATTGGTATAATACGGCATCTCATTAGTCAAAGAAGCACAGTGTATTGTCACAAGTGATTCATTCATTTTGGGATGTTTCTTTGTATTTTTTTATTGATATGCATTCTGTTCTCACCTATTATTTTATCCACCATGCAGGGAGACATCGGCCTCTCCCTCTGATTTCCCAGTACTGTCTTTCACTCAAACTCTATGATGCTATTTCACTTCATTCATTTCATTAATGCCTAAGGGGAAGCCGGCTTAGTTCTGTCTCCTAGGACTGGTCAGTTACTTACCCAGGGAGGGCCAGACCCTTCACTGGACCAAACTACATTACCAGAACAATCTGCTAAGCCAACCAGACAACTGCCCAGGCTTTTTCCCTCCTCCATCACTTTGGGGCTTGACAAAACGCCACACAGCATGGATTGGGGATCAATCCTGGCATGGTGGCGAGCTGCTGCTGGTGGGGCTGCCTGGTAATGGATGCAGAGTCCTTGAGAGTTACTCCCTGAGAGGTGAGATTGGGAACCAAGTGAAGAGGAACAGGCATGCATGTTCCTTCATCTATATTCTTTGTATCCCATCAAACCACAGTTTCTTTATGCATCTCCTTCAAAGAAGAGCCACGTTCCCAGGGTCCAGGCCCGTTAAGCATGGGGCAGCACTCTCTCCCTTTGTCAGGCACCGCGGGACCCCTCACTTTCCATCGGTTTAGTCCACTTCTTTTCTCTCTTCCTTTTGCTCAGTTTTGCTGTCCTATCTAGCGCTTCCCAAACAGAGAATGAGCACCTCAATGCTTGCCTTGAGTTCTACTTTCTAGAGAAGACAGGTTCAAATCTGAGGTAATTATAACTGCCTAAGTCTTTAATGTGGGTTCACTGCACCATCTCCTGATTTATAACATATATTAAGCAAAATCAAAGTTTTTACATATGTCTTTGTCTCTGAACTGGAAAAATTACACACAGCTAAATGTAACATAGAAGATATGATCAAAACACAAGGTGAATATTTGAAAATTTATTACAGTAAAGGACACATTGTCATTAATAATTAAAATGCTCCCTCTCTCTTGGAACATATTCTTTCCACTTTCTGAAGCATCTCTGGAAATCCTTTTTTATGAGTATATTTATCAGGTGTGATTAAAAACTATAGTAGATGCTGCTGCCAAGTGCCATGTGATGAAGGCAGGTTCATAAAAACTTATGGTGTGTCTGCATCCACCTTGCCTGCAGGATCTGGCAGCATGGGATGTGTGGCTTTTTTTCCAAAGTAAAAATGGTCATGAAAGGTAAAGGTTTTAAATAAATTCACGACATTGAGGCAACCACGGTAGTGGCACTAATGACACTCATGAAAGAGGATTTCTAGAACTGCTTTATAAAGCGGCAAGAATAATGGGGTATGTGTGAAGAAATGAGTGTTTTTAGGAGGGTTGATGGCAATGTGTCTTTTAATGTAATACATTTAGAAAATTTGGATATCTTATGCCCTATGCATCTAATATATATGTTATAATCTACATGTATATTATGTATATAGTACACAAGTATTACATATGTGGTTTATTTATAATCATGAAACACACTGAAACATGTAACTTTTTGACTGTTGTTATAGATTAAAAACTGAAGGTCAACTTTATGCCAGCTGAATTAAATCACCATGGTGCTGAGCGTAGATGTTTCACCTGAGGAAAGATGCCAGCATAAATAGGGATGTGGAGAAAGAGAAGGGAGGCATTGAGGCGTTCAGGTGTTGAGATGTTGAGGCACTGTGGGTTCTCCTACATGTTGCTGTTTGAGCCATTGGTTCTCCTGAGAAGCTCTGGTCCTTAAAGCCAGCATTGCTTCCTGGCTCCGGAGGGGAAGACATGTGCCACTTAATCTCCAGGATGAATTCGTCACACTGGCTTCCTGGTACGTACTCAACTCTGCTTATTGTTGGAGGAGCTCAAAGCCTCCACGTCACTGAGGATGGCTGTGGTGCTTTTCAGGACAGACCTGGTCTTTGTTTTGAGTGTGACATCTCAGCTCCAGTGTAGAACCCTCAACCTATCTGGCATAGACTTTCTAGCTTCCACCACTGACCTTTGGGCCTTCTCAGCATGGATCTGTAAAAGAGACTTGCGTAAGACTCTAGACCTCCAGTTGGACTTGTGAGAGGCATTGTTGTGAGCACTGGGTCTACATCTGGACTCATGTGGGACATTGCTGTGGGATTCAGGCCTTGGTTGAATATTCTATGTCTTTAGTGCTGTGGACAGATTTCCTGCACTTTCTTGTGTTAACTCTGGGTGACCATCATAAAATAATATTATAAATTCCATGTTCGGATTTTAATTGTTCTCCTCACAACCCCTGACTACAACTGTCACTGTTTGTAATGAGGGAACAATATTCTCCAAGTGAGACTATAACCAGGCCCTTCTCTTCTTTAGTGATTCTAGTATATCCCAGTGTTATCCTCGATGCTCCCGGCACTGTAAAATATGCAAGTAGTGACAATAGTGCTCTCTTCTTTTCCTGATTGATATCGCATGTATGTGTTCTTTCATATTAGAAATGAGGGTGATTGAGCAATCAATAGGTTAGCAACTTAATTTTCTCCTTAAATGGAACTTGGAAATTTCTAGAATTGCAACTGATGGACCTAACAGAACACAGTTGAGTCTTTCACAAGAATGACTTTTTCTGTAGGAATGCTGGAGCATGAAGAAGAGCAGAATGTTTCATGACAAGGAAGGAACTTTTTAGGCATAAGGCCAGTGTCTTAGAGAGTAATTCTGCTTTGTCATCTTTATCTTGAACCCAATGCATAGCTGCAAGATCGTACTTTTGAACATTGTCTTTTCTATTCCTCTTCAACTCCTAGAAACGTTTGCCACATTTAAGTGAATTTCATTTCTATCCACACAGACAATGAATGAAGATATATATTGATCAACTATACTGATTTAGTTTGATCTATTCTATAATTATTCCAATAGTAGTGCTCTTAGAGAAAACAGGTCACTTCCATTTTCTTTCAACCTTTAAACTATAACAGGCCATTAGAAAGGTTAAGTGACAGAATTTGACAATAAAGTTGTCCATATTCCCAACTTTCAAAATATAAAACAGAGCAGGGCCCTGTCTGGCCTTCTAGGCCTGATGTTGACTTATATATGTATACACATGAGTTTGTTCACACAGAAATATGTCACTTGTTATGTTTTACGTTTTCCCAACAGGGAAAACTAAGTTGGAGATTCCAAACTAATTGGATCCCCAGGGTCTTCCTGAGTCCCATTTTGGTATATTGATAGCTACATTTTCATTCACTTTCTGAAAATTGAAAACCTGAGTTAGTTTTTGCCTATTTAGTTTTAAATCTTTGTTATGTTGTACAAAAGTTGATTTTTAGCTTTTATGAGATACATTTAGTTTTACAACTATTTTTCCTTAAAAATGTTCAGTTCTTTAACAGGCTAGAAGTATCTAATGGGGCTATAGTTTCCCCATTTCTAAAATGGCTATGCGTTCTCATAAAGAGCCTTTTCTATTTAAATTCACAATTCAATTAATTGGAACACATGGGATATAAACTGAAACTATTAAATTTTTAAAATTTATGGGCTATCTATTTCAGAAAATAGGCCCCACTTCTCAAATAAAACTGAAGAAGATATTATATTAAAGATTTGGAAATCTGCTGTGAGGATGGTATTCTTTAATAAAGTCCAAAGAATGGTGTGAGAAATATACTACCCAGACACGGGCTATGAGGAAAAGATGATTCCCTTTTGTTACTTGTTGCGAACAAAAAAATTAATAAAGGAGATGTTTACTTCCCTGAAAATGAGATGAATACTTGGAACTACCTGATAAAGGAATCAAATGAAGGAAGGTAATGCTATTATATTTTCCTCCTAGTGCAGAATATCTTGCCGTTCGGTTATTTTTAGATAAGGACCTTTGAAATCTTAGATGATGGATATGCTGGATATTTCATCCAAAGATGAGTCTTCTTGATACCTTATTGTAGTAAACTCTAAAAAAAAAAAAAAAAACTTGTACAAACCACCATCAGACTCACTAACAACCATGTCACTCAGAAGTAAAAGGAATCTTCTATATTTTTATGCAGAAATACATAGGAGTTCCTTAGAAAAATCTAATATATCTAAAATGTAGTTTCTAATTAAGCTACTGTAATTGCGATGAAAAAATGTCAGGAGGTGAGGTTAGAGCTACATGAATTAGTGCATATGTTTGTTATCCAAATATTTGAGTGATTTTGCAGTACAAGACCAGCAAATCCAGTGAAGTCTTTTAAAGGCTGAAGCATAATAGGCCACCATTAGAAGGCGCAAGGTATGGCATTTATTAGTTGCTTATAATTACTGGAATTATCACTGAATAGAATAATTGAATGCCCTTATAATTGAAGTTGCTTCTTGGCAAGTAGCTCTAACTTATCGTATAATTTTGCCAGTTAAATAGAACCTCTGAAACTGCTTTCCAAATCAATTTTATTAAAAATGATCAAGCAACATTAATTGCTTTAGTTTGCTGCTAATGTATTAATAGGCTCTGAATTCAAATAATTAATGAAGTTGATTTAATTTGTTTGAATAAAGGCTCTGATGGTAAATATCTAATGGTTGCAAATTTTGCTTAAATTACATTTTTATAGTAATGTTCTCTTTCCATGCCTTTTGCTTTGTCAGCTGCTTACATAGTGGAAATATTGGCATAATGAGCAAAATTTAATTGGAAATTCATATTCTGATGTTTTCAATACATCTATCATTTCACTTACTGTCGCTTCCAGCAATGTGTTTCTGGTGTCTGCTGTTATGGCAACAAAAGTTTTGAGGGCTTAATATAATGACACAGTTCAGACTTCATGCTATTTGCTTTTGCAATATCCAAGTTTCTAAAATAAGCAGATTTTTTTGTTATGGAAACTTTTTGATTATCTGCCCTGTTAACTCTCCATGTCTGACAAAGATATAAGTGGAAGTGTTTTACTTTATAAACTCTACAAACTAATGTTTTATGTGTCTCAGTTCAAATAGATTAAAATGCTTTTATTGTGTTTATCTTGCTTACTTTCTGGGAGTTGTTCTTCCTCATCCAGTCTGGATTGCTCTTATGTGCCTTATCCCTGGCAATCGTGTTCTTATCACTTAAACTCCTGCTGGTGCATCCTCTTATATAAATAGGATACATTTTCCCCAACTAGGTTAAACTGCACTTTGTAGTTCACTTGTGAGTCTCCTGCTAAACGGTGAGCTCGCAGAGGGTTAGCAGTGTGTCATGTTCTCATTCTTGCCCTAGCAACTGAAACAGAATGTGGTAGTTTGTGAAGCAAATATTGATCGAATGAGTTAGTAAAATAAAAAAAAGTATGTCGAGTTCACATCTAGAGATTTTCAATGCTGTTGGCACGTGGGTACCGCAGAACTAATATAAGGGAATTACAAATTGCTAGTGTTTTCCTTTGATACTCTACCCTGAAATACCAGAAACACCCTGGATCAATCATACTTTTGGGACTATGAATTCATAGTAAAAATTTAAGAGGATATTGAATAACATGGGACAGATGGTGAGAAAGAGAGTTACGTGGCAGCATAGAGCTTGCTAGAAGGTAAAGCCAGGAAGTAGAGAGAGAGGGAAGAGTGGATTTAAAAGCTGCATTCCATCAGCCATCACTAAGCCACGGCTCACTTCATAGCTTTCTATTTAAAAGCAAATAGTAAATTAGATTATCCTGGTAGTCATGGCGCTTAGTATCTTTCTTCTATGATTGAGCTTAATCATGAACTTCTGAGCCTTCCAGTTTGTAATCCTGTATTTTCACTAATCACCACTTCAGGTTTGCTGTGTTTAATTTGCAGTATTAAATTACCAGAACCTAGAACCATTTCCTGATGGATTCATTGCTAGAAGCAATATTAATAGAATTTCCAGAAATTATATTATTGTGCCAGATGGATGCCAACTCGGTCTTGTTGTTTGAGTTAACTTTGCTAGAATTAAGATGAGTTTTCCTTTTCCTTTTTTCTTTTTGGTAACAGGAGGCAATGGTCATTTATTCATTCATACCTGTTGTGTTAGTCATCTCAAATGCTGTGAAAAATTACTTCAGTCTGGATGTCTGAAATGACAGAATTATTTTCTCACAGTTCTGGAGCCTGGGAGTGAGATCAAGGGGTTGGCGTGATTTGCGCCTGCTGAGGCTCTCTTGCTGGTTTGCAGGTGCTACCTTCTCTTTGTGTCCTCACATCATCTCTGGTGTTTCTTCCTTTTCTGATAAGATCCCAGTCCTGTCAGATTAGGGTCTCACCGTTATAACCTCATTTACTCAACACTTCTTAAAAAGCCCTGTCTCCAAATACAGTCACATGGGTGGCTAAAGCTTCAATATAAGAACTTTGGGAGGGAAATAATTCTGTCCATTATACCTGCTGACCAGGAAGGCCTGCTTAACATTCCCTTCAGCATAACTGAACTTTAGGTAGGCGTCAGCCTGAAACTAGGCCCTGACAGTCCTTTTCTTAGAGCATTTATTTCAGATAACTTGTAATTTTATAAGTCCTTTCTCTACCCCTTTGAGATATGAGGCTTTTTAAAATCCTCTAGACTGTTTTAAGACCCAGGGTTGTGCTTGTCAAGTACTTGGGAGCCCTCTGAAATAGAGTCATCAAGAAATAGAGTCACTCCTGTCTCCAGTCTCTGTGGAAAGGTGAGGGCTTCACCTCAGGGAGGACCATGTAGTAAGATTATCCCTCATCCCAAGTGCGTGACAAAGCTTGTCTTTCCTTTAGATGAAACCAGGTAGTAAATAGAAGCGTCCTATAATCTCCCCTCAATGGCAGCACATTAAAAACTTGGCAGACATTTGTTTTGGTGGAGCGGAACTCAGAATTAGTTCTGGACTCTTTCCTTTAAATATAGCCATGAATAAATCTTTACTTTTCTTGTTTAATATCGTCCTTTGCAATTTTGGTTTAACATTGTTTAAATGCATACATGAATTCTTACACTACTAATAGTAAATGGTATTAGTGATACTAATACTTATGTTAGTAACTCTTTTCCCCTATAGGATGATCTTAAAACTTCCTAGTCTTCAGGGGTGCTGGATTTAGCCCAAGGCTGACACACAGATGTTTAAACACTAAAGGAGTGGCACCCTTCCGTGTGCCTAACACTTACCTACAAAGGCACTGTTTTGTTTACTCATCTTTTTCCTTTCATCTTCCCATGTACAGCATATTCCTTCCATCTTCAGTATATTCTCTCTAATATCCTTTGTAAGAGTCTGTAGGTAGTACATAGCTTCAGTTTTTTTTTGTTGTTGTTTTGTTTTTTGTTTTTGGTAGTAAAATACAACAGAACAAGACAGAACAAAACCAACTGATACAGTGCAGTGAAATTGGTACAGAACTTCACAGCAGGTTACCAGGAAACAGTAATAGGTACTATAGTATATCTCTTTTTCTTCACAATAGTTGTTGTTTCAATGAAGTATAGCAAAATCAAAGGAAATGCAGAACATTATAGAACTTATCAAAACAGAATATTGAATAGAGCAATAACATTAATCAGAACAAAGCAAAACAGTGATAACAATATTTGCCTTCTAAGAGATGGTAGAAGGAAATCTCCCATATTTGCTACATCACATATGGTCATCCTCCCAAGAGATGCTCAGACCTCTGGCTGCCATTTGCTAGTGGAGGGTGGGGGGAGATGGGATATTTGATTTTTCAGCCTGCGTGCCTGTAGGCTCACAGCTGCTTATCAGGGAGGTGAGCTGGTTGCTTGGTTTCCCAGCGCCCTAAGTTCCAACATGGCGCAGATCTCAGGAGAGGCTGGTGGTTTTTACGTTGGGGCAGCCAACCGCTCAGGCTGTTTCTGAACTCACAGTGATCCTCCTGCCTCAGCCTCTCAAATCCTAGGATTACAGGTGTGCACCACCACATCCAACTCATCCTCATTCTTGAAGCATCATTCTGCAGCACATTGAGAAATTTAGGCTAATCGCTATCTTTCTCTGCCTGCAGGGGTGCATCACTGTCCTGTAGCTTCCGCTATTGCTACCTCTGGTCTGTTCTTTTGCTCATTGCAACTCCTGTGCGGGCTTATGTTTGCTCTGGGATTGCTTTAAATTGTTTTGGGATTTGGAATTTCCCTATTCATGGGCCTAGGTATGGATTTTTAAAATTATTATTTATTGTTTGAGAGTTATTGGATTTGAGTTTGATGAATAAAATTCAATGATTCTGAAAAATTCCCAGCAATTTTCTCTTCATACTTTGCCATTTTCTGATCCACTACTTCTTTTTGAAGTGCTGACTAGGTAGCTGTCAGCCGTTCCCATTTAGTCTCCCTTACCTTAGGTAGTTTTCTTCTCCTTGTCTCTTTGAGGCAGGCTGCAGGTCGGACATTGGGTCTGTATCAGTCAAGTGAAGCTGGGAATGTAAAGCCCCATTCAGCTGATGGAATTCATAGTAAAGGTATGAGAAGGATTAAAAGACAACCCCATAAAAGTAAGGCAAGTCAGACATCAATTCACACTACAATGTTGTGTGTGGTTAACTTGCAGTTGCAGGAAATTAATATTTTCTCTCCAAATTCTTCAAGGCTTAGGCTGATAATGTTTCTTATAGTCCACTGAGATTTTATTTCTGATTTCTCTTTACACAGAATATATGATTGGCGATATATTATATATCATATAGGATTGGCGATATATTCTGTGTAAAGAGAAATCAGAAATAAAATCTATATATATATTCAGTGACTTGAGAGAATGAGTCATTTTTTTCTCCCATTTGAAAATATGATGTTATTTGGGTGACCAAGTTTATGTATGGATTGTCTCCCAGCCTCAGATTCCATGGTACCCAGAGGACTCTAGGATTTCTTTTTTTCATTGCCTACATTAGAGACACAGAAAAACCAGTGCCTCCATGCAGACACCTATCAAACCTTTGCTGAAATCCTGTAGTCTAACATACTACTGGCTAAACCTGGCATCAATGGGGTGGCACATATTTGTAATACAAACTGTTATTACAGATTCAGTGTAATACACTTTTGGTAATATGCTTTTTTTTCCCCCTCTACTTTTGGTAATGTGCTTTTCCCCCTCTACTTTGAGTCCTGTAGAGCTATTCACTGAAATGTAAAATCTTTAGAGTTAATAGAACTGAGGCTGGATATTGTGGTCAAGTGGCTGGGCAAGTGGGTGTGACCTGTCAATCATGTACCAGGACACATTCACAGAACAACTTCCAAGCCCTGCATGTGGCACCAATCAGAGAATGCCATCTTCAATTCTTTTGGTACAAGATCCAGTAGGTTTTTGATAGGGTGGCCTAGGTCTGCCATAAGAATGGGGGATATAAAAGATGGGGAGCCACTAATTTCATAGTTGCTGTGAACTTTTTCAGCAAGGTGTACTTTTCTGCAAGGTGTACTTCTTTTCCTACCTTTAAGAAATCTAAAAGTTCACTATATTTTACATGTGTTTTTGTCCAATTCTTTGTTAAGGATCCCAAGAATCTGGAAAGAATCTCTTAAGAGTTTGCAGAACCTCAGAATCTGCTAACAAAACTGTCAAAAACCTGACTCATCTTCCAATATACTATTTACTTTATATTTGACCTCTGTGCATTTCTTAACTTTGTGCCAGCTAAAGAATATATTTTAAAATACTTAAAAGATCCTTAATAAAAAATAAAAGATCCTTAATTAAGCATTCTGGAAGTTTTTATCAGGAGGATGATTCAGAATAGGAATTCTGCTCCAGTATAGAAGTAAGGCTGTTATAAAGCTATGATCCTCATCTCCGCTGTGTACTTTCTTTGATGGTGTAGTTCAGTTCCTGGTGGGTAGCTTGGATGACACTATTTTCATTTATGCCTTGAAGATTAGGCAGCTTTTATTTAGCTCACAAGTTGTCAAAACTTATGGGCCATAAGGGGAGGAAGTACTAAGCATGACTCATGGTTTTCAGATCTAGGAACTGAATGGTGTCTCCAAATTCAACAGATAATATACATAAATAATTCACTTTGGCATACGAAGAGTTGACAGAGATGAGAGCTTTCTACATGTTGGATTTCAGTCCTCCAGATGGTTGCTAGGAATGGGAATCTCCAGTTGGGACATTTAGCTTGGCAGTTTTGGAATCAAGGCAGTAGATACAATGAGCTATGGAATGAATATAGTTCTGTGAGTGAGGATTCGTACTATTTAAGAGCATTATATTAATAAAAATAGGAAAAGCTATGTGAAACAAGACCCTGGATTTAATCCCCATCTCCTCTCCCCATCATAACAGCCAATAGGTTGAAAATGTTTTAAAAAGAACTCTGTGTCCTTTATATATAATTCAACAGGAACATACCTTTGAGAAGGTAGGTAACAAAAATTCTGTGAGGAGCTGACTATTTTCTTCTTCCCCTTGCTGTCGGGCACTTTAACCAAATATGAAGGCTGATAACAGTGCTAATTTGCCTCTTCTAGGATCCATATTTATATCTTTCTTTATTATGTCCTAATTTTTACCTGTTTTACTATTTTATCAGTCTTAAACTGGCTTGAGTCTTTTATAGAAAGTCATTAAAAAATCATTGTTTTGGTGCTTGAATTCTTCACAAACATTTTAATGATTATTAACACATTATTTGATTTTATACTTATTGTTCCAGTTCGGAATAATCTTGAATCTGTCTTTCATCATCTTTTCCTATGTTTAAAAATCTTTCCGAATACTAGCTCCACAGAACCTTGAGTATGCCAGTGCTGCAGAGCGGTGTACCCAGAGACACTGATGAGAACAAGATTTGTTCCAGGTGAAGTTAAACGAGCAAGAAAGACTGTGTTCAAAAGTACTGGTGAGAGGGCTGGGGACATAGCTTAGTGGTAGAGTGCTTGCCTAGCATACACAAGGCCCTGAGTTCAAGCCCCTGTACTACCAAAATAATAATAATAATAATAATAATAATAATAATAAATAAAAGTACTGGTGATAGGAAGTACTAGAATTTACCCTCGCTGCACTAAAACAAAAAAAGAGTTTCTGAGGAGAAGGGTTGATGATGGTAGATCCAAGGGCATCTGTGTTTGCTAAATGGGTTTACCTAAAGGCAAAATTACCTTCTTGGCAGGAGGTAGTTTTCTAGCTTGGAGTAAGCTACCCCCAAAGGTAGGCACCTGCTCATCCATAGAACCTGGAGGCTGGAGAACCTATCTGAACCTATCTCTTCCAAAGAGATTCCTTCAAGTCTTTTAGAAAGACATTCCTGGGTCCTAAAACTGGCAAGAAGTTTTTTTTTTATGAAAAAAATTGTCTTCAAGGGGTAGAGAAAGAGTTGAGAACTTTTCCAATATAAATGCAACAAGGGAAGACAGGCGCTGAGAGTGGAAGAAGACTACCTGAGTTAGGTCAAGCTGAGGGAACAGTACAGCCCCTCAGCCATACAAACTGAGTAAGGTCGGGAGCATCAAAGGAGTTCTAAGGACTTTTTATTCTTCAACAAAGTTTAAATCCTGGTACTTTTGTTGTGAAGCTACCATTTACTTGGCAGTTTGGATTGCCTACTTTTATCACCTTTCGGTACTGTTCTATGCTGGCAACACAATGAGAGATATTTAACATGAATTTTGTAAAGAGGTAGATATTTAACATGAATTTTGTAAAGAGGTAGACATAGGGGTAGGTAGAGAATTCATGAGCAAGAATCAAACTGCATGTGAAATACTTCACAGAATCAATAACTGGGATCACATCCTATTAAAGAGTTTCTGCATGTTGAAAGAAATCTCCAGCATAGTGAAAAGAAAACCCATGAATTGGGAAAAAATCTTAGTGAACTGTCCCCCAGACAAAGGACTTCTGTCCAGAACATATAAAGAATTAAAAAAAATCAGATCCCCAAAATTCAAAGACCCATTCCAAAAATGGGCATCTGAGATGAATATATAGTTCTCAGATGAAGAAATATGAATGGCAAATAAATACATGAAAAAATGTTCATCATCATTAGTTATTAGAGAAATGCAAATTAAAACCACACTGAGAGTCCATCTCCAGAAAGAATGGCCAGGATAAAGACAACTATCAACAACAAATGCTGGAGAGGCTGCGGGGGAAAAAGGAACTCTTCTGCACTGTTAGCAGGAGTGTAGACTAGTGCAACCAGTGTGGAGGTCAGTCTGGAGATTCCTCAAAAAGCTGGGATTGGAAATCCCATTTGACCCAGCTATCCCATTTCAGGGCATATTCCCAGAAGAACTGAAAACATCATACCACAGTGACATATGTGCACCCATGTTTATAGCAGCACAGCTTGTAATAGCCAAATCTTGGAAACAACCGAAATGCCCATCAGTTGAGGAATGGATAAAAAAGATGTGGTATTTTTATATAATAGAGCACTACTCTGCTATAAAGAATGATCACATTGAGATATTTATAAGTAAATAGATGCAACTTGAGACCATACTCATAAGCGAAATAAATCAAACTCATGTGTAAATACTGTATAATCTCCCTAGTGTAAGAAATGGTAAGAGTACATAAGATACAAAAAACTCAATAATTACAGTGAAAAGATAAGAATCTGCTTAAAAGGGAAAAATAATCTCTCAGGGAAAATGAGAAAAAAGAAAAAGGGACAAGAAAAAATGTCTAAAATTATATAAACACACTTAGGATAGCTAAGATGATTGCACTACAAACTCTGTAAGTTCTTGGAACAAAATAGTTAACATTCATAGGACTGGAACAATTGTGCACATTATTGTATGGTGATCTGAGGTGAGGGGGCTGGAGACATAGCTTAGTGGTAGAGTGATCTTGAAGATCACTATGTAAAATAACAACCCTACTTATGCTCATACCACCTTATTTTGAAGGCCTATATTGTCAGTGTTCTGGGCTCTTTGCTATTATTGTTTATATGTCTTTTTCGTTTCATATTTTTCTAGGAATTTGTTTTGTTTTCTCTTGGTTTGATTTGTTTTTCTCTCTAATACAGAAAGGACAGGTATACATGTAGAGACTCACAGATGTGTAGAACTTCTAAAAAGTTTGAGAATCGATTATATAATGCACGATGAAATGAATAATTACTTTTGAAGAAAAAGAGACACTAAAGTACCTAGTGCTGATTCCATAGCATCAGGATGTGAAATGCAGCAATACTATTATTCTTTGTTCAGAGTGATTTTAGTCTGTGTTTTGTTTGTTTGTTTGTTTGTTTAATTTCAACATACATGAAGGTATGGACAGCTATTTTGAAGAGAATGAGAGACATTATGGCAGCCATTGTCGACTTCGCTACCGTCTGGTCTTGAAGACCTAAAATGCCTTCATCATCCTGTTCTCATTAGTTCTATACTATTTTGTTTTGCATGAATTCATTGTATGTGAAGATGCGGACAACTATTTGGAAGAAGACAGGAGACAATGTGATAGTGAAGATCTCCAGTTGTCTTGCTTTGAAATCTGTGTCTCTTACGTTGTCATCTTATGATCTGTTTTATTCTGTTTTGTTAAAAATAAAATTCTTTAAAAATAAAGTTGAATAAAAAGATTTAGCCTCTACACTGATATAAGAGGAAGTACTCAGAAGCTCTACATAAGAAAAAAAAAAGATTCCAGGATTTTACCATTCAATACAACTAGCATCTTGTATATAACAACAAGCTGTCAAAAATAAAATTTTCACTCAAGCTGAGAGCAAATGAAAGGAAGATGGCAAGAAACAGTAGCTACAGGAGTGAAAGTGATTATTTTGTGGAACGATCACTGCAGGACGCAATATGGGCTGACAGTGACACTCTGGATGCGTGGGTGGTTTTAGCTTGGAGGGGTGGCCAATGTGAAAATGGCAGCCCTTTGGAGTCTGGAAGGGTACCAAGCTTGATGTCTGTGTTCATCATTTGTGCTAATTTCTGTAGGCAAAAATGACAGTGTTACTTGACAAAGACCAGATGTGAATGTCTTGGAAGGAAAAATACACGTAATTCATCAATGCTACTTTTTACTTTAGAGTAATCTCAGGGTACAAGATCAAATGGAAACAATGGGCAATGATAACTTGGGGAAAGTCCCTCAGACCAATTTTTTCATGCAGTAACTTCTAATGAAACCAGGAAAGAGAAGCAAGTGACTAGATCTGTACATTATAAATTCTTTTTTTTAATCCAGCCGCCTATGAAGCAATCATTAGCATAGGCTTGTGATTATTTTCAAGATTGTCTCACTCTCTCTCTCTCCCTCCTCCTCCTCCACTTTTTTTTGGGTGATAGTTAAGTTCAAGGAAGCTGAGATAATCGTGTGACATTGCATATCTATAATCATATTTACATGTCAGTTTCTGAATTGTACTCTCTTAATTTTTATCTTTTTAAATAAAGAAGTAAGTATGTAGCTCTGACTAAAAGATGAAAACTTTGTTGAAGTCCCTGTTATTCTTAGCATCAGACAGCAAGTTTCAATTTCGTTTTCAGGGAACTCCAGTAGGTAATAAACAGCAGATAATTGACCTATTTAGCTGTCACTAAAATGTGACAAAACTTCTGTCTAGGATAAGCATGTTTTTTCTATTATGTGACTACATTAAACAAAGGTTCATGGCATTCCTAGGGCTTGCCTGATAGCTTGAAATGGCCTTAAGCAAAAGCAAAGGATTTGAGCAGGCAGTGTGAAGACCTCAAATGAAGGACTATTACACTGAGCAGAAATAAAAAAGTACAGTTTTCCCCCAAAGCTGCAAAACTTGGGCTCAAACCTGGTATCCTGTAAGTGTGTAGATTTGGCCCACTAAATTTGAAATTTAGTCAGATGTAGGGAGACCACGGCAGAGGTTTTATAAAACATCATAGGGCCATGCAACGGTTCTTGATTTAGTGCTAAAAAGTTGCAAAAGAAACAATGTTTGTAGAAAAGTTAAGCATTTTTGCAAGTGGAAATGTTTCACATCCTAGGGGGTGGCATGGAAGGATTCATGCAATCAAAGATTTCACTTGCTTGCATTTTCTTCTGGAAGCATACTTCTCTGCAGAAATTATCTGCAGTTGAATGGAAAGAATTATATTCAATAAATCAATGGAGAAAGAGGAAAAGTAGATAGCAGGTGTTAGATTATGGTATGAGGACTCAGAGAAAAGATTGTGTGTTACAGGAATTTTGCCAAGAGACAGTAATGTCAAGCTGAGTTTTAGGAAGCACCCTTGAGGAGACTCCGGGAACTGGTGTCCAGAAGCTGAGTGAGCTCTTCCAGCTGGGTGATTCAGTGTTTTTGAAGAACCCATCAGAGATATGGGTTATCATGTGATTTGTTGGACCTCAGAAAATGACTTTACAGAAGGTGGGAACCTGCAGGTAGGTGGGGTGCTTTTGGTTTGGGTACTCCAAGGGAAGTGTGTCCCTAGGTTATTGTTTTTGGTTTCCTTTTTTTTTTTTCATGGCTCAAGTGGAGTCCTCTGGGATTTGGTTGGGCAGATATTTGTGCCAGGTATTTAAGGAGGTACAAAGGTGCTTAAGGGTTCCTAAATCTAAAAGAGTATCGATATTTTGGGTTAAATATGCACATTTCTTATATACATTTTTCTTGGATAAAAATGTATAGTTTTCCTTTGATTTTGTTTACAAATAAAATTACATAGATTAGTGTGTATAATATGTTTTGAAAATTTATACAGTGTAGAATGCCTAAATAGAGTTAATCCATATGAGCATTGAAATCTACTCTCTTAGCAATTTCCAAAATGCAATGTATTGCAATGTTATTAACTAGAGTCTCCAGGTTGCACAACGGATCTCTTAATTTTCCTGCTTATGAATCATAATGTTTTATTTCAAATTCTTAGTCTATATGAAAAAAGTTGAAATCTGATAACTATTTTGGAGCCATATTTTTTATGAAAAAATCATTCATAGAAAGAAGCATTTTAATTCCATGAATGAGAATTTTATTTGAAGTATTTACTGTGATGCCAGCAATGTTTTATAAGTATAGATTAGGGTATAAAGCACAATTTAAAATGAGAGATAGGGACTGAGGAGTTCAATAAATATGAACCCTGTTTCTAAGCACTGCTCTCTGGCCTTTTGCACCAATTATCTTTTAATATTTTTCTATGTGTTTCTTTCATTCTGCTTTATGCTTATTTGAATTTAACTACCAGGTTGATTGGCTGGCTGAAAAACTGAACTTGGTGTGACATTACTTAGTTTGATGAATTGTTTTATGTTTAAATTCTTCCTCAATCCAGGTTTATCCTTTTGCCGGTCATTTGACCTGTCCCTGCATAGGACAGAAGGTAAAGTGATACAAGAGGTCATTGTAAACAGTAGGCAAAAACAGTTAGTCTTGCTGCCTACACTTTTATTATCAATTTTCCTTTCTCCTCCAAAATGTTATTCAACCATAAATTAGTTTAAAATGAAAATCAAGGTCATCTTGAAAAAGAAAAATCAATTATCCTTGATAGTCTGTAGAATACATATGGGAATGTTGGACAGTCATCCTGCCCATATTTCTCAGATAATAATGCTGTGGCTGTAATTTTAAAATCTCCAGAGAATTTAATCTCTTTTCCTATATCTCCTACCGGGATGATCAACTCTCCAGGACACTGCCCAGGTTATCACATTACAGAGTCCCCAAAATATTGGTTCAGGGAAAATTGTAGCAATAAGATGATTTAGGTTGTACTTTAATTCTGATGTTTTTACTTCTCTTCAAACATGGGAGATGTGAACTAGCAATAAATGTCAAAAGAAAGCATTTTCCCAAGAGCAGCTACAAAGGAAAGGCAGTTGAAAGTGGTCTGAAAATATGAGACAGTGTGTAGAAATACAGATAAAAGATGTGCCAGCTTTATCAAAGTTATCCTGTGTTCTATACTCAGAGCTGTGCTCACATTTTAAATATTATAAATATCTAGGAAATGGTGAATCACATAGAGTACTTGGATATTAATTTCTTGGGCATTTTGATTGGTTTTGCTGATGTACTAGCTGGACTGAAGGTAATACAGTGTAGAAAAGTGGAGTGTAATTCTAAGGGAAAATTTTATTTAGTTGCCTTGGAAAAGTTTATTTCAGCAAGCAGGCGGCCCATGTGAAGAAAACCATATTCACAAGATCAAAGAGTGACTGTCATCGTGCATGGATGAGACAATTATTTTGTGAAAGTGAAGTTGTGGAGCTTAAAGATTACAATAAATAGAGATTGGGTTTGCAGGAGAGAGACACATTTAAAAAGCTAGGGGTCCATAGCAATGGAGGGATTTTTGTTTATTGTACTGATTATGGTGGTTCCCTCCAAGTGATAAGGGCTTAAAAGGGTTACACTAGGTGTGATAAAAATATATGTTGAATGCTTAAATTTAAAAAGTTTTTACTATAGCAAAAGACATATTGCCATCAACCCCGCTCAAATTGTTCCCTCCTGCTGCACTTTGAACACATTTATCCCATTGTTCTTGGCACTTTCCGAAGGAGTTCTGGGATCTCTTTTATGAGTGTCTTTAGCTGCGCTTTCATGACTGCCTCAAAGTCCTGGATCATTTCAGAACATTTACCTTTCACAGTCATTTTGTCTTTGGGGAAGAGCCAGTTGTCTCACAGTGGCAGATTTGCAGAGTAGGGGTGGAGAAGGCTACACTGCCATGCTTTAGAGCCTTTCTTTCTATGACACTCAGCAGCAGTAGAATCCACTGCATTTTTTATCATAACTGTTGAAGACAGTCCCCAAAAGATGACTTCCAGAATTGCTTCAGAAAGTGGCAAGAAATGTGTTCAAAGTATGGAGGAGTATTTTGAAGAGAATTAGTGGCCATATGTCTTTTACTTTTAATAACTTTTAAAAATTTGAGCATACACCCTTTGAATCTCCTCTGGGGTTATACAGTATATTGAATATATTTGTATAACCATACATTTTATTCCGAATAGAAGAAAAATCAGAAAGAGTTATGCAAATACAATTCAGAGTCTGTGCTGTCCCTTCTTTGAGGTTTGCCATTAATCTTTTTGCATGGAAGCAGGAGAAACTTTGATGTTATTTAGTTTGATGAGAAGCAAAGTAGCAATGACTTGAAAATTCTGCTTATTTACATAATACATAAAGTAAGACGTGGTAATCCATTTTATGTGGTTTGTGTAATTCTGCATCTCATATGACTAACAAAAACCAATTAGCCATGGGACCCATGAAAATTAGTTTTATGTAAAGATGGAAAATATATATATTTGAATTACCAACATTTAATGAAGAATAATGGATAAATGCCAATCCAAGTCTCTGAGATATTAAATAAAATGAAGTAGCAACCTAAGAGCTAATAGACATAATAAGTGAAGTTACTATGCAGTAGTCTGCAAAAATGGCAGAAACGGCCATCTTTAAAAATTCATTAGAAATTAGACTTTCACTTTTGCAGAGTTAGACTTATTGCTTATGCACAAGTTTTAGGGCGTATGATAGTGACTTTAATCTGTAGTGACTTCCAGTGGATGCCTGAAACCATGAGTGGTACCAAACCCTGTATACATACAAGTGGTTGATTGCGTAGCCAAAGGAGGTGGCTGCTAAATAACTAATGGGTGGGTAGCGCAGCGAGCGTGGATACAATGGACAGAAGGAGGATTCATATCCCAGGCAGGGCAGAGAAGGTGGCATGAAATTTCACTGTACTACTTAGAACAACTTGTCATTTGAAATTTAAAAATTGTTTGCTCATGAACTTTCCTATTTAATATTTTTGGACTGAAGTTCGACACAGTTAAATGAAATCAGAGACAGTGAAATCATGGGGGAGGGGGAGCTACTGTATAAATAAAATGTTGCCTGAAATTTTAGATGATGAGATGGACTTGACTTGCTTTACATTATAAAGAGGGAGAGCCACAAAAATGTACTGCCACTATAAAAGATGATTTAGTGAAAGACACAGTGGGCTGTGAAGGTGAGGACATGCTGATGGTGAAAGTCTTTCGGATTTGTTTTTGAGAATGAATCACCGAGAGCTTTGTCTCACATGAGGAGCATTAACAAATTGCTTTGCTCCTGGTGGAAATAGTAGTTTTTATGGATTTATCGAGTCTAAGTATTTTGTAGCATTTTAATAAATTGTGTATGTTTTCGTGTAAGAATCAGTAATCTTGTGTAGAGACAATGTGTGGGTCCATATTTTAGGCAAATAAAAGAATAAGACTGATGGAAAAGGAAGTCAGAGGGAGGAAAAGAGAAGTTTGATCCTGAGGGTGCTGCGGGGAGGGTGCTGTGTTTAGATCCTGCTCTGCTGTTCATTAGTCGCCACTTTTGCTCTCTGAACCTTGATTTCCCCGTTTATAAAATGAAGAATGTTTTTGCTCAATTCATAAAATTGTTAACAATGGGTGGTGCATAACATATGTAAAGTACTTTTTTCACACTCTAGCATATAAAAATGCTCAGTAAATGACTGATCTTCTAGCTGTGTTGCTTTCAAACTGTGAAATGGCTTGCTTCCCCTTAGTGGATTTTATGGCTCAGTGGATTGGGTAGTTTGTGTATTTTTCTCTCAGCCACTAGAAAATGCCTCTTTCCAGTTGGAGGGTGGACAGATGGATTTGACCACGTTGTACTTTTCTCCTGAACAGACTCTGATGCCATTAGAAGATAGTATGAAAACACAGAATTAAAACTCTTGGTATTGTCTGTATATAAAATACTAACAAAGTAAGTCTTTAGCAAATGAAAATTTTTTGTTTTCTTATTGTTACCATTTTTAACTTCAAGCAGATAAAATAGAGATGGCTCAATATCATTTTGATAATTCAGATAATGCCTACAAAGCTAATGTGCATATCTGAGCTATCTTTCTGCCTATTACTGCCAGGGGGTAGATGATTTCACTACTAACTCTTTTTGGGGTATTTATTTTAAAATTTAAACTTCCATTTTTGTTGACAATGTTTCATTTCTTTGCTATTATAAGGAGAAAGTCAAATAAAGTGACCTCTTATTTCAGAATTTAAGATCTGCTTTGTAATTAATAAAAGATAAAATACTTCAAATGGACTATAATTTAAATATATTCCATAATTTGCTTTAACACACTCTAGCTTAAGTATCTTAAATAGCAGGATTTTAAATATAATTACAGTGTGGAAAATGGTTACCTTAATTAAAGGTATTTAGGCCCTAATTGAAAAAAATCCCTTCAAAATTCATTGCCTAACAAATATCCCACAATTAAGTTTGACAGTTCTGCTAATATACAATACTAGGCAGGCAGCTATTTTCAACCCAATTTAAATAAATTATTCAGATATATACATAAGTCTATATTAAGCTTGTTATTTCTAACTATTTATATATAGATGCTAAGAATGGTAATAATATAGTTTTGTGCAACTAGGTCATGCAATTTATAAAATGTGTATCAAAATTTTTTATCTAAATTTTTACTAAAAAATCTACATTAAATTTTGTTGACATTGATACAAAAGACACTTTTTCTTATAAAATAAAACCAAATAAAAATTTTTCATAAGCGAAATGAATAGAGCTACAAAAATCAGCCTTTGCCTTTCACTTTTAGAACAAATGGTAAGCCAGCCCCTTCCTGTAGGTCAGTGCCATACATGAGCTGTGGGGAGGAGAAGCAGACGCCAGGTCTTTCTGGCCCGTGGACTGGGAGACAAGAAGAGCCAAGTCCTTTCCCCGCCCCTGTAAACAACCAGCTGATCTAGAAACAAAGGCTGCGATGATAGCTATTGAAGTATACTTGTAGTGTTTAGGGTTTCACTGACTTTGCAGGTCTAAAGCCGGTAATCTGATCATCTATTCAGAAGATAACAATATGCAATATAGCATCCATGGGGGTGGTAGCCATTGTTAATTCTCTATTATCTTGTTCTAAAGTCCTGTCTTGTTTTCATTGTTTTGTTTGGTTTGGCTTTATTCTGTTTCATCTTATTAGTTTTGTTAGAGCTTATGGCATGGACAAAGATAAAAAGATATATTATGGTAGCCATTTTGGATTTACTAATATCTTGTTTTGAAGTCCTGTATTACATTCATTATTTTGTTTTGATTGGTTTTATTCTGTTCTGTTTGTTTGATTTTACTGTGTCTGATTGTATGGGTAGCTATTTTGAAGACAGCCAGAGGCATTATGGTAGCCATTGTTGATTTCCTATTATCTTGTTCTGAAATCCTGTATTGTGGGAGACCTAAACCTGGCCTCCATTTTGAGGTAATAAGCCATCCTCACATTTCCTAGTTAAGCACTAGGGTTAAACTGTTTAGAGATAAATTCCTATTTCTCAGCCTTCCCTGGCCGTCCCCCCATGAAATCATGTGGTATGAGACCTCCTACCATTGCTTGGTAACCTGCTGACGTCAAGGGCTCTGGCTTCTAGTGCTTCAGAACAAAGGGTTCCCGCGCTTCCGAATCCTATATATTTGCTACTCTTCCCCTTAATAAACGAGACTTGATCAGAGCACTGTCTTGTCTCCATTTCTCGTGTCTCTTGTCCCTTTATCATCCCCACTCCCCCTCTAGGGCCTTTGTTGACTTACCCATGGGTCGGGACACTGTGTCACTTACACTGTTTAGTTTTGATAGGCTTTATTCTGTTTTATTTTGCTTGGTTTTATTCTCTTTAAAAAAAGACAAAACTGACACAATGAATTTGATAAGCTGACAGTGCTAGTGAGATGTCATACAGTCATCTTCATTTGAAAGCATCTCCCAAGGTGAAAATGGGACCAGTAAAAAACAAGGAATCTGCTCCATGTTGTTACTGAGGTCCACCCGGGAACTTACTAGTGCTAGTGCTACTATACTGGCATACAAAATATCCTTTTCTAGTTAGAACTTTCATAACAAATGTGAGTCTCTTATGTTGTAGTAAGTTGGTAAATATTCCTTGATAATAAGACTTTTCAGGGACCCCATTATTTCTAACTTGAAACTCTTGACATTTCAATAACCATTTAACAATGTTTCTTATATAATATCTTCCACAATATATAATGCTAGAATAAAATCAGGAGAGAATATTAAGAAAAAAAGAACAAATGGTAAGATTTGAAAAATAAATCATTAGGTATCTAGGTTTCTCTAAGCCTAACAGAGTTAGAGGATATGCTTAATACTACTAATGCTAGTACTAATACTGATACTACTACTAATAATAATATAAACTTTTATAATAATTCTGAGAAAACATTTGTGTTCCATGTCATCTGAACTGACATGGAACTAAGTGTAAATATACTATTTAGTGAGCTTTCCAGAGGTTGAGGACTGGGTCTCATTTATGTGTAGACCAAGGAAAAACTTGTTGCTTAACAAATAGGCACCTGTGTAAATATTACCAGATGGACTTTGAGTGCATTATTATTAATTTTAATATAAAAACAATGCACTGTAGCAGTGGCATTCAGCTCCTTGATCACCCAACCATGCCTCTGTCCAAAGCCCTGGCTCCTTTCGCTAATGGGAAGGAGCGTTTATTATATCAATAGTGGCTTGATACTGTCTCACCAGCTTTTTTGGGGAGTGGGGGAGTTAAAATGATATTCTGACTATTACAGAATTGAAAACATTGTAAATCAGGATCAGTTAATGTATAACAGCAAGGATTATCATCTGGTGAGCATGTTCAGGAACTTCCAAGAACTTTGAGTTTGATTCTATGCACTACCCTGATAACTCTTCGCTTATTATAGAAACTTGATAAAAATGGCAGAATGATGCTGACAGAGCTGTAGCTCATTTGAAAATATAGAGGACATCATGTATTCACATATTCACGTGGCCATGAATAACTACGCCATGTAGAAGAAAGTCTGCTTGTGATGACAAATGGCTCGGAGGCCCTTTCCTCCCTGAGTAAATGGAGCAGAAAGCAGGGAAGCCCCCACTGACAGTGACGGAGATGGGAGCAGTGTACCAGGGACAAATAATACCAGAAGCAAATGCAATCACAGAGCCGAGAGACTGTGCTAGGCTAGAAAACCTGGCTAAGGAAACTAGCTAAATAACCACAGTACCCAATGATCCCTTTATGTCCCCTTGTATTCCTGTCCATGGCAGCAAGTGAACGGCTGGCAGTGCTGTAATCACTCACATGGTGATGGCGTAGAGAAGAAGTGACAGCAGAAGTTCCTTTAGCTGCATCTGATGCAGAGATGGTAATTGTGCAGAGGAGCACTGGTGTGAAAGATCTGTGGTGAGGAAACGGAAGACAAATGAGAGTAGGGCTCCGTTCACAAGGAGATTTTAATTAAGTCGAGAAGAAAACTACACATAATACATCAAAGAGCTGCTTTTTCTTTTTTTTTAGTACCAGGGATTAAACTCAAGACCTCGCACTTACCAGGCAGGTGCCACCGAGTTAAATCTCCGGCCCAAGAGCTGTTTTTCACACACGTGCACGCACACACACACACACACACACGTGTGTATTACATTTTCTTTGTTCGTTCACTTGGCAATTAATGTGGAGTTGTTTCTGTAACTTGGCTACTGTGAATAATGCTCCTATGAATATGGGTGTGTAGATGTCTTTATGAGCTGTTGATTTCATTTTTCCTGATAAATGGCCGTGTGGAATTACTGGATCATATGGTAGTTCAGTAAATGCCAGTTGGCAAAAGTGATCAGAAAATTGAGATGGATAAATGGATTAAGAAAACACCATGCATATGTTTGCAGACACATACATATGTACACATTTATAAATAGAGACAATGGAATATTACTTAGCTTTAAGGAAGAAGGAAATATTGCCATTGGTGACAACATGGGTGACAGAGAATATCTTCTTTCAGTTATGAGTGAATTCTAGAGATCTAAAGTGCAGCAAGGTGACTAGAGTGAACAGTAATATGCTATATACTTGAAAAAGTGTAAGGTTTAGGTGATATTTATTGACTATTCTACACTTGACACTGCATTTTCTCACATCTCCTAGCACCCCATTGCTGGCAGTACTAATGCCTTCTGGAGTTCACAGCAGAAGTGAAGGCTCAGGATGTTAAGTAACTTGGTCACAGCTACATGGATAGTGTCCACGTAGTAGGATCCCACACAGCTCTGCCTGCTTACAAATCCCACTTCCAAATATACTCTTAGGGTTGTAACCAAACACTTTTTTTCAGGCTGAATTGAAGGTGTGTGTGTGTGTGTGTGTGTGTATGTGCATTCATGTGTGTGCATGTGTGTGTATGTGTGTAAAGCAGTTCTTTGGTTTACTAGGTAATTTGGTGTGGGTTTTCTTCTCAGCTTAATTGAAAAGTCTTAGTGAAAAGGGATCCTGCCCTCATTTGCATGAAACAGAGGATGTTTCTCACTACACTGTAAGCTCTTTCTAATTTTGTTCTTTAAAAAGGCTTTCGAGCTATTTTTTTTTTGGCTAAATACTAATCAAGGTGGCATTTTATAGTCCAATAACCAAGCATCCTATTTCCCATGGATTTTGGAACTAGCAGAACATAACTTGCATCTCCATACTTACTGCCTCTTTCTATGGTTTTCACACTGTTACTGAGTTTAGAGGACATTTTATAACCTTGAGTGACATTTCTTATATGAGATTCTGAGTAAGCACAAAGTCACAGAAGTATCTTTTATCTAATATCTGTAATGTTGGTTCCTAAATTAAAGGTTACCAAGAAAATAGAGTCCATTTTGTTTTACTTTTAAAGAGTCTATTTAGAATTTTCCCAAGTGCTCTCTATGTAAAAAACCTAGAGAAGTTAGTTGCAAAGGACTTCCAAATACTTAGAAGAATTACTCTGCCCTATACCACCCCAACTAGTGCGTATCTGTGCTAAAATGTGCTCAGGGATCTAATGTTCCCCAGAACAGTGTCAAAGTCAAATTCCATTTTGCAAGGGGTATAAATCTTTGAATTTGAAATAGCTCTAGAAAATGTTTGGAGTTTTAATTTCATACTTGCCTAATTTTAATGTGGGTTAAGAAAATGGAATGACAAATTCAACTGGTCGTTGGAAGGATAGAACAGCACTGATAGAAAAGTGGAATGATAACATTAGTAGTTTTTTTTGAGCCCATACGTGTAGAAGAGAAATAGGTTTTAAGGTAAAAACTGCAGTATTTTGAGGCTAAATGCTATGTTGTTAATTGAAACTCATGATTTTTGTTAATTACATACCTGGACCTGTCTTTCATTTGGCTCCCCTTGCCTTTCCTTATCAGAATTACCTGCTCTGATTATAACATCTTGCCCTTTTTCTCTTCAAGGTCTCTGTTGTTTCCTCTCACCTGTGGAACTGCCAGCAAGGCTTGTCTCCGTCGTTTCTGCTCTTTAAATTAGTCTCCTTCCCCTGTCCTGTTGAAGTCTCCTAAAGACGTTGAAGCTAATTTACAGTGATACTTTCATTGCCTCCAATTATTAAGCAGTGATAGGTGAAGGTGATGAGAGTGCGCCACAGCGCAGCCAGCTTGTTGAAGTTAGTGCCGTCTTCTTTGCTGTCTATTCTCAGTTTAATACATTGGTTTGACTTACAAAATTTGCTTGGTAGGAAAAGTGTTTTCCACGTAAGTTAATTGCTCAATTATTTCACCCTAATCTGCCTACCCCACTTCTTGCTGTGGATTTCAAGGTGATCTTTTTTGTAACAGATGGTTGGTCAGAAATCACACATGTTTATGCTTCAGAGATAGCGCCAACAGCATTTAGGGTACTTTTGCTATCAAACTGTGATGCATCAGGATAATAACCTCCAAGGGGTCCTTATCAGGGGAAAATGCAGGCAGTGTTTTCTGCTTCCGTGACTATTCAGAGCTGCACATCATTTCACCACCTTCTACTAGAGAAGACATACTGTAGTTCATCTGAAGTGTCCCCTGCAGTTGGGACTGGGAGGACAGTCTCCCCACTGCTTTCCAGGATCTGTAGCTGGTTATTAAAGTCAGCCACAGCAGAGGAGCCACCATGTATGTCTGTGACAGCTGAAGGGAACATCCTGCTCCTTCTTTCTTGCTAAACTTTTTCCCAGATCAATATTTTGGGTCAGAGTTTAGAAGTTTATAGAGTCAATTAAAGAATCACTGCATTGATTGTTTTTGTGATCATCAAACCTGCGTCGGCCTTTTGCACTGAATTCCCTGGGATATGGACTAAATGTAGAAGAGTGATTCTTTAACCTTATATTGTGTGCCTCAAGTCACTGTCCCTATTTCCACATCTGCAGTGCTACAATGACTGAACCTCCAAAGGACTAATTTTTCCTAAACATTAATTGACTAAGTTTGCAAGTACGTTGAGATCACACTGAGAATGTTTGAACTATGTTGGTATCTCGGGGCTCTTTCATTCTGTCACGGAAGCAATGAAGCAGGGTCTATGTTTTTCCTTTTATGGGAGACAATCCATCTATTCAAAAAGTTGGTAAGTATAGTGGTTCTGGACAGCCTCTTCTTAACTGTCAGCACCTAGTTAGTAGTGGGGTTCTGTTATAAATAATTGACTACCTGCTTCTTTTGGAACTGACAGAATGCTATCTCATTTAGTGGCCTTTTGTCATTTTGTGGTCTTTTTTTTTCATCACTTTCCTCACCAATTGCTAAACATCTACATATATTCTTAATACTCTTTATCCTATGATAGATTTTCTCTGTAAAGCGTTCGGTGATAAGGGGGCATAGGGAACCATGAAGACTAACATTTTTTTCTATGTGTAACTTTGTTTTATCAGTTCAGCAGTGTTCTCATCCAGTGTAAAGTATTCATTATTTCTCCTCTCAGACTAACCATAGTCTTCGCATTTCTGAAGATTAATTGCAGAAGAAGAGAAGAATAGACTCACCTTGATTGACCGTGTCTCTCTTTGGTTGAAAAGATGAAATTATTCCTGATAATGTAATATTTGAAAATTAATATCAAAATAGCTTGCTTTATTTCATATATAAAAGTGACCATAGTGATTCAATGTGAGAATGGTATATACTTATCATTTCCACCTTCTCCTCATCTCCTGCTCCCTTAGACAGATACTTGGGGGAGTGGAAGACCGGAAGACAACAAGTTAGAGGCCAGCGTGGGCAACTTAGACCCCATCTCAGAAAGCGGGTGGGGAGCAGAGCTCAGTGGTAGAGAGCTGACCTAGTTTGAAGCCCTGTATTTGAAGCCCTGTGTTCAAATGCCAGTGCTGCATAAAGAAATAAAACAAACAGGAATGAGGTAAAAATTTGTCCTCATGCAACCAACTTGTCAAGATTCATCATATTTGAAGCTCTGTGAAATATTGGGGGAAATGATGAAAGCACAGTTCTTGGCATTGAGGGGTTTACAGTGTAGTGAAAATGACCAATTGACTCATTATTAAAAGTAAATGTGGCAAACTCTGAAAAGAAATCTCTATATAGCACATAGATCCAGTGCAGGACAGACTATGGTAAGGAAAAGTGACTTTGGAAGGAGTCTCAAAGTATATTTAGGATGCGCAGGAGGTGGAACATTCTGCACTTGGAAGAACTAAAGATCTGGATCCCTGAGATAAAAAAGCCAGTCCATGGTTCTCAAGATGAAGAGGCACTGCTCAGAAGCAGTGCAAATGCATAATAAATGCATGAAAAAAATGTTCAACACATCTGGGGAAATGCAAATTAAAACAACACTGAGATTCCCTCCTACTCCAGAAAGAATGGCTATCATTAAGAAATCAAGTGATAGAAAATGTTGGAAAAAAGGGAAAAAGGAACACTTCTACACTGTTGATGGGGATGTAAACTAGTACAACCACTATGGAAATAAGTGTGGAGATTTGTCAAGAAACAGAAATTAGAAATTCCATTGGACCCACCTGTTCTGCTTCTAAGCAACTTCCTGAAAAAGTTAAAGACATCACACTACAGTCAGACATACATACCCTTGTTTATAGCAGTGAAACACATAATAGCTAAATCTGGGATGCAGCCTTTGTGTCCATCAACAGATGACTGGATAAAGAAAATGTGGTATTTTTACACAGTAGAAAATACACAGTAGAAAAATACACAGTAGAGTATTACCCTCTCATAAAGAAGGAGAAGTTAGAGTCATTTACAGGAAAATGGATGCACTTTGGGAGGCTGATTGTCAGTGAAATAATTTGGACACACAAGGCTGAATATTGTACTTCCTCCTATATGAAGAACTCAAAATATAAATAAATTGAAGAGCGAAATAAAAGCTAGATAAAAAGAAATAGGGAGGCAGATCATTTGCAAAAGGGAATGTGACCAAGTGATAGGTGGAGGGAGGAAGGGGAAAGGGCTGAAAAAAATAATTAAAATGTGCCAGTACACATGCCACCCCTCTCCCAGTGAGTGAACCACTGTGTACTGCAAACATACATTAATAAAGGCACAGAAACAATGGCACATAGGCTGTTTGGGAAGCCGCCACTGCTGGAGGATTTGTGTAGGAAGTAATGGTGACCTGAGGAAATCTCACAGAAGGAGAAAAGGATCACAGAAACAAAGATAAAGTAGGCTATGCTACCAGGTTAGCTTTATTTCTAAAGGTTATTAAATACTGTTTAATGATTTTGTGTACAGGAGTAATATAATTACATTTATGTCTTATGAAAAGTGATCACTCAAGCAACAATGTGAGAGGAGATAGTTAGGTCATGCAGGGAGTTTGCCAAAGTCAGCAGAACCAGGGAGGAGTATCGCATTCTTCCTGAAAACAGACTTTGATGGCTTAAAGGGTAAAAATGAGCCAGAAACATGTTTTCAATAAATATTTTTCAAACAAGTGAACTAAGTCACCACTTTTAGAAATGCAAGAGTGTGTGGTGAAGGAAAACAACTTAGATTTATTTAGGATTTAATCTAAAAATGTGTTACCAGGGACAGAGTAAGTGCATATGCTGTAACAGAGCTTAGAGCTTTAATAAAGAGCAAGGCAAATCAGAGTCCTGGAGTGTGCACTACAGTGGGAGATGGTTTAGGGTTGTGCTTGTGTGTGTAAACACGCTGGTTACTGTGTGTGTGTGTGCACATCTTCTCCAATGGGAGATGGGGGAAGAATTGGAAATTAAAAGAGGTTGTTAGGCCAGGCAAGCTTTGTATTAATTATAAAAGCTCATAATGTGGGAGGGATTACATCAATAGAGGGTGACTCATAGTTTAATGAGATTTTTTCATCCATAAGGCATCTATTGATAACAGATACTGTGCTCAAAAATGAAGCTGTGTAAGGCACTAACAACATAATTGCAATAATTTTAGCTGTGAAAAAGGGTGCATAGATTGCATCCCAAGTATGGAACAGTGTACAAGACACTATGTAGTCTCTCTCTCCCTCTCTCTCTCTCTCTCTCTCTCTCTCTCTCTCTCTCTCTCTCTATATATATATATATATATATATATATATATATATATATATGAGGAAAGATGCAATAGTGTTATAGGCAACTGAGTTAGATAGAAATATTATAGGCAGTCAGACAGGGCTGGAACCTCAAAGAAGCCAGTGCAGAACAGAAGACCTTGCACTGTGGTATCTCATTAAATACTGTTTAGATACCTTGCAGTACCACTGTGTAGACACCTTGCAGTTGTGGGGGAGACAGATATCTCTCACTGTGGGCCAGGCCTCAAGACAAAAGATCAAGCAAATGCCCTCACATTCTAAGGACTGATATTCTAAATAGGTCTCTATCATGCTGAAGAAGCCAGGAGTCACCATCCCAACCTCCTACAAGAAGAGTTACTTCTCTTTAAGCATGCCCGCTTGCTATGTGACTCCCTTCCCTATTTGTTCCCAATTTAATCAATTTTACTTACACAATGAATCTTATTGGTTGACCATGGTTCTGTCCTACCTTATGTCCACCTTGTGAATTCTTATTTTTTCCCCACCTTAGGCCCATCTCACCTCGCCTCTTAGTTTTACTCTATAAAAGTCCTTGGAAAAGACAGTCTTTCCCACTTGGGACCCCTTCTGCTTCAGACAGAAGTTTCTTTCTTTCAGTAAATATATTCTGCTCTTAACCTCTGTTGTTCCTAAAATTCATTCTTCAATATTTAGAGAACATGAACTTGTACTGGATATCTAGTAGGTTGGGAGTTTCCTTCCCCTGTATCAATAGCACCAGTAGCTATTATTACATATGTTTAAAGCCATTACATGAGTGATAGGGAATTTACAAGAAATGAGCTCATTAACATTGTATTTAAATGGACCCTTCCTGAATACATATTAAGAGGGATTCATGGTAATAGTCAAAGTAATTTTTGGAAAAGTACAGAATATCTGATTTTTATTTGTCTTTCCCCAGAAGACCTTGGAATTTCTTTGGAGTTAGAGCAGAACTGCTGATAAAGTAGATTTTAAAGAACTGAAAATTGAGAAAAGGAGAGGGCAGAAGATTGAGAGATGTAAGTGTGATATATAAATGGAGACAAAGGGTAGGGTGGAAATTAAAATTCTTCCAAGTTCTAGTATATGATTTAAATAGAGTGCAATTTCCATGAACCAGAGGAAAAAATCAATACAACAAGAGTGTGAAATGTAAGGAAATGCTTACCCAGCAACTTCTCCCTATGTTACCCTGACCCTCTCAAAGTTAAAAAAAAATGATGGGAAGTCATGAAAGAACACTGATTTCTCCCAGGAAAATGCTGTGAGGATTAAGAACTGCTTAATAGTTCCACTAATGGATTGCTTACATAGAATTCAATATCCTCTGGCTTTGTAAATGAAGGGAAATTTTAATAATCAGCCTAAGGGATTTTTTTCAGTCAAATTTTGAATTTAGGAACATGTGGAATTCAATATGCATATATTCAATAAAAGCACATGCCATTGCATTTTGGGTATAATGAAGCAAAAAGGAGAGATGTTTCCATATGAAGACATCCATTTATATTTCGTCAGAATTACATTTGACTATGGCATTTATCTCTAAATATTGTATTAGAAGAACATTTTTTTCCTATTCTGTTTTAAAGCACAATGTTTATTGTAAAGGTTCCAAAAGAACTAAAAATTAGACTTGCACAATTTTCCTTGCTAAAGCATGCATTTCCTTCTTTTTAATTCTCTGTAACATATGTAACTAAAATAATATCTTGAAACTTCTCATTATTATATAAATAATCTTGCTAATAGAAGAGGAACCTTGAATTTTTGAGAAATTACACAAGGACTATTTTAGGAACACTTGGAGAGATTGTTTCCTGGAGTGCTTGACAGTTTTCTTTAGAACTACTGCTTTGTAGAGCAAGTGGTAATTGTTAAACCTTTCTGCACAAAGCATACAATTTTTCAAATGTACTCTGCATAGGTATATTTTAAGAAGGATTTCAATTTGCTTGCATAATGGCAGCCTTTTCTAAGCCCATGGTGATGATAACATTAAAAAATAACTTGCTCTGCTACTTGTTCTCTGACTGCTAAGATTTTATCACAAACTGCTAGTTTGCTAGAGATTATAGCTGCTAAAATGCTCTCCTGATTAATGTGCTAATTAATTAATGCAGCTGCTAAATTGCAATGCTGATTAAAATATGCCACACTGAGAACACTGAAAAACTTCACCAAATTAGTCAATCATCCCAGGTGTATTTCCACCCTAGAAAAAGCTCAGATGCTGGGCTTAGAATAAATGAATCTACTGCTGCTTGTGGGAGTATCTGGAAGATGGGTTAGTCAAGTACCCATCTCTTCTGCTTTCACCCTTAAACTGACTTCATGGTGAGAAATCAAAGATAAAGCACAGAGAAGAATTAGCGCTCTCTCTCTGTCTCTGTCTCTGTCTCTGTCTGTCTCTCTCTCAAATTTGTTCTCTCTAATAATGAAAGAATGTTCATGATGGAATTTGTAGTGAGTTAAACACCAAGTACAGACTTAGCTCAGTGGCTCTATGGATGTTTGGGCAGTAAACATTTCTTCTAGGTGGTGCTGAGTATAATGCTCCTTCCAAACACTCTCAGAGTTAAATATTTGCCTAACAGGAATTAGGAAGCATTTATCACACATAGAACATGTTAGGTGATAATTAGGTATAAGTTCTTTAAGAACTTCATTTTATAATTTTGGGAAGAAGGAAAATAGCTTAGTAGTAATTGCCATTCCCAGACAACAAATGAATAAATACCAGGTCAGTGGAATAGAAGTTAAGGATTACAGAGGGAGAATAATTTGTAATTTTATCATATCTTCTCTAATGAAGTAAAACATGAGAGGAACTTTGGAGGCATAGGCGTGTAGCATTGAGAAGTCATATGAGAAGTCAGATGTATAAAGGCCTAAGAAGAAATATGCCCCAAATAAATTAAATTTAATCAGGTAAGTGAAGCTGAGGCTAACTTGATGTCCTAGGAAGGATTCTGAACATGAAATCCAAGGCTGACAGGTTAACATGGGCACAGGGCAGGTCTTGAGTTTCGGCTAAGAAATGGACCAGTGATACCCTTACACTTTGGAGAGGGAGAGCAATGTGATTTGAGAGTTTCAATCTATCTGAAATAAGAAGGTTGGATTCAGATGAGGGAAACACTGGAGATACATCAGAAAACTTTTCCATACTTCCAGGTATATTATTTGTGAGTTAGAAAATAGCCAATCTGAAATTCCAAAAGTAGGTAAAGAAGGTATCCCAAACAATAGATCAAGAAAGTCTCTGATAAAATCAGAGCAGACTGTGTAGATCCTTGATTTTTCATTTGCATTTGACAGAAAATCGTAACTTTCTTTTTATCTTGGGGACTGTGCTTGAATCCTACAGGAAATTCCTACAGAGGGATGGTCCTTTGAATTGTATTGTGCCTTTTTAAGTAGTGACACTTCTGAGTTCTAGTACCAATGTTGTATCAAGTGTATAGAACTACATTGCCTAAAACCCAAATCTAAACCTCTGGTCCTGTATGTCTCGGTTACCTTATTAGACCTGAAATACAGTACCTGACAATCACAACTTAAAGGAGAAGAGGTTTATTTGGACTCATTGTTGGTAGAGGTCTCAGTCCATAGTCCTCTGGCTCCAAGGCAGGGTGGTATGGCAGGAGGGCATGGCAGAGAAGAAATAGCTCATGGTGTGGCAGCAAGAAACAGTAAGAGACCAAGGGAAGGAGAAGAGAGATAGACCTTTCAGGCCCTCTCTGCAGTGACTCTGCCACCCTGTGAGCAGGTTCTAACTTCATCATCACATTCTGCTATAAACTCATCAGTGGACTAATACACTGATTCATATCAAACCCCATGATTCAAACACCTCCTCAAAGCCCCATCTAAATGGGGGACATTTAGATATAAATCATAAAATTTGAGTGTGACCTGATTTGGAAGTTGGTTCTTCATGGATGGAATCAAGTTCAGATGAGAGGAATAAGAATGGTCATAATCCAGTCTGGCCAGTGTCATTTATAGGAAGAGGACACACGGAAGTGGACACACAGAGAGGAGATGTGTGAAGATGGAGGTAGAAGTTGGAATCATGCATGTATGAATTAAGGGATGCTGAATATTGTCAGCAAATGCCAAGATCTGAGAAAGAGAAGGAAGATTTCATCTCACAGATTTCAAAGGGAGCATGACCCTGCCAACAGTTTGATTTCAGACTCTATAACCTTGAGACAATAAATTTCTGTTGCTTTAAATTACCCAGTTTGGGATATTTTCTTAGAATGGCCCCTAAGAGACTAATATAGCCAGTAAATTGTCACTGATTTTTGATAAGCTTTTACTATGTACCAAGGGTTATGAGTCCTTTGCAGCTACTGCCTCACCCAGTGTTCACAGTAATACTGTCTAGTAGGTATTAGTCTGCTTTTTATCTACATATGCATGTGTGTGTGTGTGCGTGTGTGTAGCCGAATATATGGGAGAGAGGGATAGACAGACAGAGATAGAGACACAGAGGTGGAGGCAGAGGCAGAGAAATTGAAAGATTGTCTAAAACACCTTGTTTCAGTGTCCTGTGCCCTCATAATGCAGGAGGAAGGAGATCTCCTGGCTTGTCTTTTGTTCTGAAGTTTGCATTTGTACACATGTCTCAAAATAAAGCAAAGTCAAAGTCTTTATGAACACAGTTGCCAGCATTTCTGGACCCTGAGGTGTGAGGAAATCAAACAGTGCTTTTATCTTCTATCCTTTGTTTCACTGATTGCCACACTCAGGAAGAATACTCACTGCCCCTTCCTTAGGGATCCAATGGCAACTAGGACATTGACTTGGATGTCAGCCAACACCTCCAGAATTCTTTCTTAACAAGTGTAGAACAAAGGCTGGAGGTTTAAGGTGGGGCACAATGGTCCAGAGCAAGTTCCACCTGGCTCAGAAACAAAACCAGACAGTCCAGTGGGGTTTGTTTGTGTGGCTTGCTTTCTTACCAACTTCATGCTTTCTGTCAACTAACTGAGAAATTGAGATGTTGTTACTTCCAAATGGGAATTCAATTTACACATATATTTATATCACCTGAGAAGCACTTAGGTGATTTTAAACTTTAATTTAATAATCATATATTGAGCACTTGCTGTAAGGCAAGAGGTCCCCAGCCAGGAGCAGAGATACAAACATAAATATGACATTAATCTTATTTTTCAGATGTTACACTTCTGCTGAGTATGTTATATTTTAGTGACCCATCACTAAGAATGAATCTCTTATTTTCCTGAGCCCCAGTTGATTTGTAGCAAAGCTCAGTCCTGAAAGTTAGATAATAATCTCTCAAAATATGCCCCTCTTATTTCTGGCTGGGGGTTGTACACCAAAATGTAGCTATTTTCCTTCCTTAATAAGAACATTTTTCTCCTATTCTTTAAGAGCCTAGGTGGACAGTTGGGAAATAGAACCGAGGAAAAGCAAATCTACTTAAAAGTGATTTGCTCCAGGGTTCAATCTTATGTCAAACATCAAAAATTGTTTCCAGGTGGAAAATCAGACAGTCTGGAAGATGTTCCCTCCCTGGGTCTCCCAGATTGTGTCCCGTAGCAATGACTTCACTAATTTCACAGCCCAGCATATTGTCCTCATGGTTTGTGTCCATGTTTCTTGGCCCACACTGGAATTTCAGCTTGAGAAGGATGCAGGGGAGCGATGATGTGAAGGTGGGGAAAGGACATGGAAGAACAAGGTACAATGTGATTAAGAAGGGCAACACACCTTCATAGAGGCGCACCCAGGAGTCAAGGCAGCAAACAGAAAGAACTGAAGAGCTTTGCCTGCAAAGGCTGGCTTTCATGGAAGACCTGTGTTTTAGATCTAGGAGCTGTGACCAGGTTCTTCGGAGTATGGAGGAACACGAGAATCATAGTGGTTTAATGCATGCACAGCTCAGTAGGGAGCTAATGCCACAGGGAGAAAGTGGGCGACCGCTGGAGGACAGGGGCTGTTGCATCCTGGCTCAGGCAGTTGCGAGCTTATACCAAAAAGAAAATTTTAGTATTGGTAAGAAAGAATATTTTACTACTGCCTTTAAAAAATAATTGCTAGCACATAGTTCTAATATGAAGCAGACTGACTTTTAGCAGGTTTTACCATGCATTTTAATTTTCCACATAAAAAGCACCCACTTTTTGCTTGTACCTACGCTCAGGCAGTGAAGAGGCACTCAGGTCTAAAGCTATCGGAGGACTTTATTTCACTCCTAGAGGACATATCTGATGGTTTGCCATCATGAGTAAACACACAGTTATTGTAAAAATATAAAAAACAGTAAAATACAAAGGACAAATTTGGTTATTCACGCTCATATCCACATAGACTGTTGTTACTTTTGTGGAGCTTCTTTCTCATGCATATATTTACTCCATGCCTATTTTACATTAATATTCATTAACACTAATGCAGCTCAAGATGCAGATTTCTACTTAACTTTGTATCTGGAATATAAATAAAAAAGGACCTACAGCATTCTTTCATTGATATGCCATTATTTGGACACTTCCTGGACTGAGCTGTGATCCTCCTCTGTGGGCTTCCCATCTAAACTACCTTACCTGTCGGATGCAAATCTTAATAGCTAAACTTGCCTCAACCTCGATTTGTCCTCCTGCTTTATGCCCTATTATTTTCCTAAACTAGGACTGGGTCTGATTGGATGACGCTAAATACACTATGATGATGTAAGTTATACTATTTCCTTTGACTTTTGTTGCATAGTAAAACTGCTGTGGAGTGCTTTGTATACTGCATTGGCCGGTTACCCAAACAAAGTGAGAAACTATCATTGTTGTCCTTGTAAAACCCTGAGAATATTATATTCATATATGTCATATCATATAAATATATGTTGTACATATCATATCATATAACATTTATACACCATATGTATTTATGGTATATAAATGAATCCATTTTCCACTTTGCTTGTTCTCAACCTTAATCCAGATCTGACTATATATATGTGACTCAGCCCAATTTGATAAATTGCATACTTGATGTTGGAGTTGCCCAGAAGGGATCACTTTGGATTAGAAGGAATAGTTATGAGGCATTGCCACCTGCAAATTTTTTCGTGGCTTTGCCTGAGTTTACAGCTGAGCTTTGGTCCAAAGAGCTCTTAAACATAATTTATCAACAGCCTCAGAAATCTCCATGGGGTCTGCATTAATTCAACCAGGGCTTTCTGCTACTGAAAGGAACTTAAGAACCACTTTCCAAGGGCACCCGTGGCATGCACAGATCAATTTAACAGGCCACTTCAAAGCTAAAAAATGTACATTTTTTCCAAGCCACTGGATAATATATTCTTGATTTAAACTGTAGTCTTGTTCATGTTAGACTACATCATATAATCATACAGAATATGCTTTGTGCTTTCTGTGATATGATTTCTGTCACAGGTTTGTTTTAATGGGTAATTGCTTTCTCAGGGATATGCAGTCTACTCAGTATCAGGGCTTCACGCTGGGGCAATGTCGGGTTCCACAGGAGAGAACAGAGCATGGCAGCTAGCACGTCACCAGCTACATGGTCAAAGACTATGTATGACTTCCCTTAATTGTCAGGGATGGAATGCTTCTCTCTTGGAGAAGGGCAGGATGAAGTTCTTTAAAATGAATTTAAACTCTAAAATGAATTTAAATTCATTTTAGTGCATGCTTAAATATTGAGTTAATACAGTTCAGATAAATACCCTATTGCCCATTAATATTACCATGAATATGAAAAAATTTAAATACTTTACATTTATTTATTTATTTTTGGTACTGGTTATCGAGTTCACGACCTAGTGCTTGCCAGGCAGGAGCTTACATCATTGAGCTAAATCCCTGGCATAACTTGCATTTATATAAAGTTATTCTCTACTTCAAAATGTTTTTCCCACATAAGCTTTCTAAAAGTGTGTGTGACACACAGGTCAAAGAAAACATTCTTACTACCATTGGGATTGGGAAGGAGTCTTAGAAATCCTTTGAGTGTTTTTTTCTGGTTAAAGAAACAAGTTCTTCCATGGCTAAATTTATAGAGTGACTTGCGATAGTAAAGGGAGTTTTAGGAGAAGACCAAAGTTAAAACAATGCTGGGATGAATCCACTTTCTTTGCCTGTGGCAATCTTCAAAGTCTCTTGGACTTTTAAGGGAGAGGTTGACTCCAAGAGGTCAGTTCTCTTCACCGAGGTGACGTTTGGAACAACAGGGGCTGTTCTCCACATTGTGACACATGATGAAGGAGGAACTCATTTTCTTTGTGTCCTTATGTATCAGTCAGCTTAGGTGGGGCATTCTGTAGTATAAGCCATTCTGCATTGCAGGCTCTTAGAATGATGAAAGTTTCATGTCCTCGTCTGGTTGACTCTGGTTCCATATCCTATTTCCTCCATCATGCAGGTAATGGGACATCATCTTATCCAAGTTGCTGTTGGTCTCATAGCAAAGGAAAAAAAGAACAATTCACAAGCTGCTTCTTCAAGATCCTAATTAGATGTGATCAAATTCACCACTGCTTACATTTCATGAACCAAAAGAAGCTGCACACATGGCTGACCTGGTGTCAGTGAATTCCCAGATGTATCTCACTACTTTGGGGAGATGAAGCAAACAGTTATAAATGCTAAAATCTGCTGGAACCTTCTTGAATATGGGAAAGTGTGCAAGACACATTTGACTTGTGCTTCCATATCAGGTGGAATGGCTTTTACAGACCAATGCTTCAAGTGAGAACCACAAAGATCACTAAATTTTAAAGAAATCATGTGTCTGGGGATACAGCTCAGTGATCAGGCACTTGCACAAGGCCCTGGGTTTAATCCCCTGCACATCAATACTCAGACAAAAATCCCTACTCTTTTGGAAGAGAGCCTCTGAAACAGCCAGCCTCTGACGGATCCTGCAGAAGAGAAGAGAAGCCCACTGAGCAGGGCTTCTTTCTGGCAGAGAGCATGCACTGCCATTCAGGAAATAAGGCAGAGGATACAAGGATGGCCCTTTAATGAACATGATAGTAGCAGCTCGAATAGTGTCATGGGCTGCAAGGCCAAATACGAACTTGAAAGTGGTAAAGTAGCCAAACTTGAAAGTCCAAAGTCCTGGAAGGGGTGGGGGTCAACCCAAAAGCCTGTGGTTTGCAACTGGTTGTTTCCTGGAGCAATTATTTGTAGACTCTTGGCCAGGAGGACAGTTTTATGAACTCAGAAGGGAAAACCCAAAAAGCTAAGCAGACTTCAATTGCAGTAGAAACAGTGGAAGTCAGAAGAACATGAAATGACACCTTTAAAATGCGAAGGAAAAAAATAACTGCCCACGCAGATTTCCAGATTGACCAAAAATATACTCTAGAAAAACATTAAGGTATTTTCGCACAAGCAGTGATTGAGATAATTTGTTGACAGCAAGCCAGAATTAAATAAATATGAGAGGAATCTCTTAAAGGAAGAAAAATGATAAAATATAGAACATAATAAGAAAAATGAGGAAAGTGGATGTATGAATTAATCTAAGTGAAAATTGATGGTGAAAATACTAATATAAATAATGTGATGTTTAAGGAACATGAAATTAAAGTTACAGCAATAACACAACAAAGGAGAAAACAGAAAAATGAAATTTAAGTTCCCAGAGAATCTGCTATTGTCTGACAAAAGATAAAATTCTAATTTTTTTTATTAGATTCCACGAATGTATTTGCTGGAGTTATCATAACAAACAAAAGAATGTGTAATTTCTTGTATTTTTTTTTCAAAAAAAGAAGAGAAATGGAAAAGTGAGAAAACTAGACATAAAAGCAAGAGGGTTGATTTGAATCCTAAAGCAGAAGTAATTATGGAACATAATCAAAAATAGGTGATCCCATGGAGGTTTTTATACTGATGAAAAGTCAAATTCTATTTGTTGTTTTGGAGACAGATATCTAAGATGAAAGGACACTTGAAAACTCTGTTAGAAGATATTAAGTTATATAAATACTAAAAAAGTCTTGTTATGGTTAAGTTTATACCAAATATAAATTGGACTATAAAAAGTTTTGATATAGTTCAAACAACCAAAATTATGAAGAATATGTCCTTTGATTATATTGGAATTATAGGTAGAAATTAGTTGTAAAAATAATTTTAAAATTTCCAACTATTTGGGGGACAAATAATGTGCATTTTAATTTTTATTTTCAAAGACTGATTTTTATTGGTGTATTTTCGGTACACATAATGATCACCTTCATCACAGAGTTTGTAACTGTACGTGAGTCTTTTTTCCCATCTCCTTACCCTCCCTTCAACCTTCCTTTCCCTACTTATTCACAACATCTTTGTTTCCATTACTTCCTTCTGTCCTCATTGTTTTACTTTTCCTTTCCTTCCTATCACTCTTCCCCCTCATTTATTCTCCTTCCCATCTGAATATTTTCTTCTTATTTCACAATATCTAGGATACATTTTGGTCCTTATTTACACTTTCATTTTCTCTCACCAGAGAAACAATGCAGTGTTTACACACGTGTGTCTGATTTATTTCACTTAAGAGTGTGGCCTCAAGGTGCATCCATTTGCCTAGAGATGTCTCAAACTTATCCTTCTTCCAAGCAGAGGAGTACTCCATTGAATAAAAAGCACATATCTTCTTTATCCATTCATCAGGTGATGGGCAATTGAACAGTTCCCAAGATTTAGTGATTACAAACTGTGCTACTATGAACATAGTTGTGCATATATCACTATGGTAGGGTGCTTTTAATTCTTCTGGGAAGATACCAAGAAGGGAGATAGCTGGGTCAAATGGAAAATCTAATCCTAGTTATTTGAAGACTCTTCACATTGATTTCCACAGTGATACTAGTCTACACTCCAACCAACAGTGGAGAAGGGTTCAGTTTTCCCCACAGACCTTCTATTATTTGTTATCGGTTGATTTTTTGATGATAGTCATTATTTCTGGAGTAAGATGGAATCTCAGTGTTGTTTCCATTTGCATCTCATGAATGACCAATGATGTTGAATATTTTTTCATGCATTTATTTGCCATTTGTATTCCTTCATCTGAGAATTATCTATTCATTTCAGATGCCCATTTTTGGATTGTGTTTTTAAATTTGGGGGTTCTGGTATTTTGGGTTCTATATATATTCTATATAGTGATTCTTTGTCTGAGCAACAGCTGGCAAATTTCTTTTCCCACACTGTGGATTGTTTCTTCCCCATGTTGGTGGTTTTTCTTATTATGCAAAAAAGCTTTTTTTTTTTTTTTCTTTTTATCATCAGTACCGGGGATCGAACTCAAGACCACGTGCTTGCAAGGCAGGCACTTATGCCGCTGAGCTAAATCCCCGGCCCCACCAAAAAGCTTTTTAATAAGGTGAGATCTCAGTTGTTGATTCTTTGTGACAGTGCCTGAGTGATTGGAGTTTTATTCATAAAGTCTTTGCTTACACCACTGTCTTCAAGAGTTCTATTTATTCTGTCTTCCACTGTTTTAAAATTTAGATCTTTAATCCACTTCAATTTAATTTAGTGCATGGTAAATTATATGGATCTAGTTTTAATCTTTGGCATGTGCAGAGCCAGTTTTCCAGTCCTCTCTATTAAAGAGGCTGTCTTTCTTCCAGTGAAGGTGTTTGGCTCCTTTGTCAAAGTTAAGGTGGTTCAGGTATGTTTAGAGTTCTTTCTGCATCCTCTCATCTATTCTATTGATCCTCAGGTCTGTTACTTTGCCAGTACCAGGCCCATGCTGTTTTTTTTATTTGTTCATTTTTAATCATAGTAACTTTGTAGTATAATTTCAAGTCAGGGATTGTGATCCTCTCTGACTTGCATTTGTTGCCTAGAATTGCTTTTGTTATTCTAGTTATTTTTTGGTTCCAAATGAATTTTAGGATTATTTTTTCCAGTTCTGTGAGATATGCTCTTGGAATTTTAATCCAGATCATATTAAATCTTTATAATAATTTTGAAAGTATGGTCATTTTCACTACACTGGTTCTTCTTATCCAATATCAAGAGGTTTTTTTTTTTTTTGCATTTTCTGATATCCCCTTTCATCTCCTTTTTTTCAGAGTACTGGAGTTTACAATAGATGACTTTTAAATCTTTCAGTACATTAATGCCTACATATTTTATTTTTTTTAGATGTTACTGTGAAAGATGTTTTCCTAATTTCTATCTCCATGAGTTTGTTATTTGTGTACAGGAAGGCTATTGATTTTTTGAGTGTTGACTATATCCAGCTATACTCCTGAAATTTGTTATTAAATCTAGAAATCTTTAGGTGGAGTTTTGGGGATCTTCTATGTGGAATATCATTTTGTCTGTGAATTATGATAATTTAACTTCTCCCTTTCCTGTCCTTCTTCCTTTTATTTCTTTCTTTTGTATAATTGCTCTGGCTGATGTTTCCAGAACTATTTTGAATGAGAGTGGTGACAGTGAACATCTTTGTCTTGTTCCTATTTTTAGAGTCAAAGTTTTCAATTTTGGAGAGTTTAGTATATGATGTTGGTTGTTGGTTTGTTATAGATGTCTTTATCAGATACAGAGCATTGGTTCCAATTTTCTGCAGAGTTTTTTTTTTTTTAAATCAAGAATTGGTGTTGGACTTTGTCACATGCTTTTTCTTCATCTATTGAGATGATTATATGCTTTTTGTTTTTGGCCCTGTTAATATGTGTATTACATTTATTGATTTGCATATGTTGAACCATCTCTGCATCCCTGGGATGAAACCTATTTGCTCATGGTATATAATCTTAATAATGTACTGCATTCTGTTTGCAAGTATCTTATTGAGGATTCTACATTTATATTCATTAGGTAGTTTGGACTATAGTTCCCTTTTCTGGTTGGGTCCTTGTCTGGTTTTGGTATTTAGGCTAATTGCTTGTTTCCAGGAATGAATTTGGAAGTATTACTGCCCTTTCAATTTTATTAACAGTTTGAGAAGTAATGGTATTAGATCTCTAAGTTTCTGGCAGAATTCAACAATAAAACCATAATGGCCTGGGCTTTTCTTTGTTAGTAGGTTTTTAATTACATCTTTAATTTTATTGACTGATGCTCATTTATTTAGTTTTTTTATATCTTCTTAATTCAGCTTTGGTAGTTTGTATGTATCTAGGAATCTGTCCATTACCTCTGCATTTTCCATCTTATTAGAATACAGGGTCTCAAAGTAATATGGATGATCTTTTGGATTTTGCAGGACCCATTGTAATTTGACTCTTTTCATTCCCAATTTCACAGATTGGATTCTTTTCTTACCTTTTTTTTTTTTTTGATAAAGTTGGCTAAGGTTCTGTCAAATGTGTTTAATGTTTCAAAGAACCAACTGTTTAATTCATTAATTCTTTGTATCATTCTCTGAGGCACTGCATTGATTTCTACTCCAATTTTTATAATTTCCTTCCTTATTTGAGCTTTAGGCTTGACTTGCTCTTTTTTTACTAGATGTTGAAGTTCAGCATTAAATTGTTTATTTGAGCTTACTCTGTTTTCCTGATATGAGCATTTACTGCTCTAAATTTCCCTCAGAGGACTGCTTTCATTGTGTCCCATAAGTTCTGGCATGTTGCATTAGAATTATGATTTAACTATAGAAACTGTCTAATTTCTTTTTTAATTTTCTCTGTGACCCACTGGTTAAGGAGGGTGTTATTTAATTTCCATGATTTATGAAGTTCTTGTTTTTTTGTCATTGATTTCTAATTTTATTGCACTATGATCTGATAATATTTATGATATAATTTTATGGTAAAATTTTTGGTATAATATTTATGGTATAATTTGCACTTACTTAAGCATGTTCTATGAGCTATTATGTGGTCTAGTTTGGAGAATATGCTATGTATAGCTGAGAGGATGTGTTTTCTGATTTTGTGGGGTGGAACATCCTGTAAATATTGACTAAGTCCATTTGTTTAAAAGTTTGGTTTAGCTCTAATAGTTCAGTGTTGGTTTTTTTTGTCTAGTTGATCTCTCTGTTTGTGACAGTGGTATATTAATATCACACATTACAAATGTGTTAGTGCTTGTCTGATTTTTCATGTCCACTAATGTTTGTTTTATACATTTGGGTCACTGGCATTTGGTGCATATATATTTATGATTTTTATCTCTTCATCTTGAATTGTTCCCTTTACAAGGATATAATAACTTTTGTTTCTCTCCATCAGTCTTGTTTTGAAAATTACTTTGTCTGAAAATATAATAGCCAATCCATTTTATTCTGGGATCCTATCAAATGGAATATTGAATCCCTTCCTTTGACTCTCAGTCTGTGAGTTTCTTCTTGAATTAAATGTATGTCTTGTATGCAGCATATTGTTGGATCTTGCTTTTTGATCCATATTGCCAGCCTGTCTTCTGATTGGTAAATTCGATGGCTGACATTGATGGTTAAAAGTTATATGAATTGATTTATTCTTGTCATGTTATTTCCCTGGTGTTTCCTTCTGTAGATTTTTCTTTTCTGATTATGTCTAATTGGAGGTCTAGATACCTGGCTTATCCATATGTCAAGTTGATTTTCCCTGCCAGGGATATTTTCTATCATAACATCTGTGAACTGGTTTTTAATGTCATTTGTGCTATCTCCTGCTTTTTCAGTAAATCTTACGTTATTCTTCCTTGCATCGTCTAGCAGCTGTGAGATTGATTTCTTGTGGTCCCTTGCTACTTTTGAGAAATCTTTCTTTCATGATAACTAATTGTAATTCCATCTTCTGTATCTGAGATTCAGTCCCCACATTGGCTCATCCTGCTTAATATGCTTTCAATGCAATTTTTAATCTCCTAGATACCTGTTTGAATCTGTGTTATGGATTCTATTTCTTTCCTATGTTGGACATTCATGGTTTCTTTTTTTAAAACTCCTATTTTTTTTATCTGTATGTGATTTAGATTTACTGAGCATGTCTTTCATGATGGTCAACATCTCTGCAATTATCTGAGAAATAATTTTTTGATTTGATGTTTTTCTAGTGCCTTGTTCATTTGCTTTGTTACTTTCACTGTTAGCACTTTAGAGAGTCAAGGTAGGTGGCTTTCAGATTATTCCACCTCATTGTCCCCTTGGTTTACCTTTGGTGAGATGGCTGCTTAGAGTTGCATCTTAATTGTCTTTTCATTATTTGTTTTATTTTTTTAACCTAATGCCTGAGTCAATCCTTATAAATTGCCTATGGTGAGTAGCTTTATTGCTATTATTTAGAACCCTTAGGAAATAAATGTTTCTCAGAGGTGTCTTCCATGTATAAATGGCCTTTGGGTTTTAAGACTGTGGCAAGACATTATCTCTTCAATTTGTTGGGTATGAGAAGTTGCTGCCTAGTTCTTTGGCTTTGGCCTTTAGTATTTTTTATGACCCTTAGGCCTTCTTAGTCTTGCATGCTAGGAAGAACAACTGGTCAGAACAATTATGTCACTTTGGTTAAAGCTAAACAATCAATGGTAAAAATGGCATCAAACACAGCCTAAAAAATGACCACCTCAGGTAATTATTAATTTGCCAACTTTAACTATATGAACTAGATTTGCGGTTATACAACAAAATCAAAAATGAACCAGAAAAGTATATGCAGTAAATAGGTCCTAGTATTGCAATTTTACCCTCAGGGGAGAAAATTTAAAAAGGATTAGGGAAAAATAGAGAAGAAGATGAAGAAGAAGAAGAGGAAGAAGAAGAAGACAACAATGAAGACGATGATGACGACGACGATGATGATGATGATGATGATGATGATGATGACAGAGATTGGAGGTTGGAGGACTAAGGAGAATTGTACAGACTTTTGAAACTGGTGAAGCAGGGAGAAGGAAAAGAGTGAAGGAAGAAATAAAAATAATAGAGTGGAATAACAATGACAACAAACTAGAAACCATGTTCACACATATATAAAAACAAGAAAAAACAATGAAGAAAACAATGAAGAAAAACCAAGCAGCAAGAAAAGAGAAAGAGCAAAGAAAAGAAAAGAAAAGAAAAGAAAACAAAACAAAAGAGTCAAGGTGTGTCTCAAGGTGTCTCAAGCTGGCTTGAACTCAGCTCGGAGCTGCTAGATGGATCCAGGAGTTGTTCTGGTTCTGAGCTCAGTTGGCCTCTCACCAAGATGGTTCTCAGCCAATTACCCCCTCCTGTGTATCCTCTGAACCTGAATAACACAAAAGATACTGCAGTCTGCTGTGTCCACTGCTCCTTTCACTAGTGCTTTTCTCCATGGAGGATTCTGAGGTTGTCAGTAGTCACTGTGCATCTGCAGGTTTCAAGGACCTTCTACACAGTGATTTCAGCCTTAGGGAGAAAGCACCGCCTGACATTTCCTTCTCCTTCAATGAAGTTTCTTTTTTTTTGCTCACGTGTGGCTTCAGTTCTACTTCAGGTCATTCCTCGATCCCAGAGATCCACTTTATTTTTTCTTCTCTTCCTTGTATTGGTTATATCCTGGTGTTTGGACACCAGAATCCACCTAAGGACTCTCTCAGAAAAGTCTGTTCTTCTGGGATATCTTCTGTTTGTAGGAGATTCTTGGTTTATATTTATCCCAAGATCCTACCTTCCCAATTAATTAGAGTGGAATGTTGATTACTGTTTCGCTCAGTCCCCAGTCTTTTGGTGAGGTTATTACCCCAGAGCTTCCCAATATTCTTGGACAAGGGAGAACAACTGATTATACCAGAGATGACATCGTAGCTACAGTTGTACAGTTAGAAATAAAGATAGCATTAAGCACAATTTAGAAATTGAGCAACTGTGGTAACAATTGACACTGTACTTTAGACCATAGGAGCAAAGTCTAGGTATATATAAATTGGTACATATAAATTAGGGGGTTATATGCAAAGTGTTTTCCTTTGTTAGAGTGGATTTATCTTGAGTTCATCCACATGAGCTGGTTGCCAAGCCTCTTGTGCTTTCCACACTGGTTTCCCATCCCGTGGTATAAGGGAGTGGATCAGGTACCTGGGATCTCCAGGCCAAGGTTTCTAAGGTGGCAGAGAGGCAATGGGCAATGGGTGTGGTTTCTCTCCTCCTCATCGCTCACTCGGTTGGTAGAGAGGTGAAAGGCAGGCTTTCTCTTCTCCTGTGTGGCTCACTGAGGTTCCCCTCATGTTGGAGAAGTGATGGACCAAAGAATGTATTTTTAGTTAACTCAAGACCATAAACCACATACAAACTTTGCATAAACATTGAAAGAAGAAAGTCTTATGCTGATAATGACAGATCTCAGTGTCTTATTTTATTACTAGTACAAAACTACAATGTGGGGAGGAAAGCTAGTTTCTATTCTAAATAAATGAAATAAACTTGATACTTACATTTAGAAGACAGCTTTTTACCCTCTATTTCACATAATGTATGAGGAAATACTAGTTGAATGTAAGAGGAAACCAATAAGACTTCTAGAAGAAAAAAGACTATTTTGTAACTTTAACAGCATACAAAAAAACACACCGCAAACTAAACAAAGAATGGATAATTTGTACTACACCAATTTTAAGAAAGAGAAATAAAGATACCTAAAGATAAAAAAGTAATCTACAGAATCTGACTCTGTTTTCAATACATGTATTATTCACAGGATTTCGAACATGCAAAAAATTCCTACAAACTCATAAGATAAAGGAAGATCACCATGTAAGAAAAATGACAAAAAACTTGACATTCCATAAAGAGAAAATCCAAAGAGAAATAAGCATATATAAAGATTCTTCAATCTCTTAGTAACCAAGAAAATTTAAATTAAATATAAATAAGTTAGCAATATGCAGAAGAGTTGAAACTTAAAAGATTGGCAGTACTAATTGTGACGTGAATATAGAATAATGGAAACTCTTATACATTGCTAAGGGAGTGTAAATTGATACAACTGATTTGGAGGACTCTTGGAAGTCCTCCAAATATATCATTTGAGTAAAAATTTTATACTTATGCCAGACATATGTGATATATATATATATATAAAACAAAAGATACATCTAAGAATATTTGTAGTGACATTTATCATTGTCCTCATTTCATCTTGCCAGAATGGATGAAAAAAAGTGTGTAAGATTTATTCTTGGAAACACACATACCATTGTGTGTACATGACTACTACCTAATGCAATAATATGTCATATATCACAAAGGTAACAGTGACTGAAATCATCCAAACAGAAAAAGAATTCATAGTGTATGACTTCATCTATATAAAGAACAGAAATAGGCAGAGCTATTCAACAAGGTCAGAAGTTGTAAGCTCTGGAGAAGGAAGTATACCTAATAGGTAGTATTGTGTGGGTAATTTTGAATGTTATGATTGTCCTATTTCTTGCTCTGTGAATTGGTTCTTCAGATGTGTTCATTTTATGAAAAGTTTATTGAGAATATATCTGTGCATGTTGTATCAAGATTAAATTTTCTTTTAAAAAAATCAATGTTTTGGCTCAAGGCAACAATTTTTAAAAAAGCTGTTTGGTGCCAAATAGAGAGTACAATCCTGTATAGCAAAGCTGTGTAATCTTCATTTAAAATGGTGGATATTTTAAAGTGCAAAGATAGCAAATCTATGAAAATCACATCACAATCTGTAACAGGAGACTCCCCGAAATCTGATATTATTTCAATAATTTATGAAACTTCACTTATTTAACATCTGTTAACTTATTTGATCCAGTTAACAATTTGAGTTACACCTCTATTGAATGGACCTTTCAACAATCCCATGATGGGATTTCACTAGTATTGTATGAATTTGCTTTATTCACTTTCTGATTTTTCATCAAAAGTAAAAATCCAACTCTTTTTTGTATGACTATTTCTACAGAAAACAGTGATTATGAGATAGCTCCCCTCATTTCAGCTCTCCCCTAATTCTTCATTGTTTGGAAGTAGATGGTTGCTTTTATTCAACAACTGTTGAATGGTGCTTACTTACAGTGCATTGGAAATCTTGTATGGAACGTGTACCCTTTCCCTTTAGGACAGAGAGCAAGTATAGCATCCGGCAAGGCATGGTTTCACTCCCAGGGAAGACAGGAACACTGGTTGGTAGCTTTGCTTTGGCTAATTTTTAATTGTGAACTCATTGCTTGCATTTTCTCTTCCCTGGGCTTCCTGGTCTCTTTGCTTAGGAGGGGTGTCTGTGCTTAAGAATTTACTAGAACCAGAGTCCTCTCTGTTGTCTAGTAAGTGGAAGGAAGCCATCTTGCCAGTAACTGCACATGGATGTCTGCACTCTGGCATTCATTTGCACACACATGCTTAAAACATTGGTCTTGCAAAAACAATCATATGCTCAAGAGGCATTTGGTGTTCAAATAGCCATTTTTGTTGAAGTTCCTTTGATTCATATTAAAGGCATTGCTTGTGTTAGTGTTAAGATGGTGCAAATAACAGTCACAGAGTGTAGTTAATTTTGTGTGTAAAACAGACTTCAAGCTACAAAGATGGAGGTGGCGTCTGCAGGTGCAGCCATCAAACCTCTTCCAAGATTTCCCCTCTCCACCTCTCACCACCGGAGGCCAGCTAGAGATGTTAAAGGAAACGGCCACTGCTGGCCTGTGTGGGCAGTGCTACTCTTCCATGTCCTTACACGGGTGATTGCACCTTTTGAGGTGGGCTGCATGTTGTTCACAAAGCTTACACCAGTTCCACGTCCACCAGTAAGAACATGACGGTGACCATCTTGCCACAGCGTTAGCAAAAATTACTATTTGAATGTGCTTTCTAATTTGATAGGTAAAATGTGTGTGTAGTGTTGACAGAGACAATGGAAAAGCTCTGTTGCCTGCTTTCTTTATGAATTTCCCGCTTTGGTGGTTTGCTCATTAACATATTAGAGCCAAGTGTATTTTTTAGTCCTAGCTATGTATCGGCCTCTCTTACTAGCCTTCCCTTCTCTTCCTCCCTCTCTTCTTACCCTTTCTATCTTCCTTCCCTCTCTCACCCTCTCTCCTTTCTGCCTTTCTTCTAGTTTCCTTTTCTCCTTCCTTCCTTTTTCCCTCCCTCTCTCCTCCCTCTCTCTTCCCTCTCCCTCCCTTCCTCCCTCCCTCCTTTTTCTTTCTTTCTTACCCTCTTTCTTACTCTTTGCTAAGTGAACAGACTTCACTGCATATACTTTTCTCAAAGTAAAACTTCAGAACGGTGCTTCCAATTTGAAGAGACTTTCAGCTGACTTTGAGGTACAGTTTGTAGTATGTGTAGTGTTAGGTTAATTGTCTCTCTTGAGAAACAAGGTGTTTTTTTTGCTTCAAGGTCTAAAAGAAAGGGTGAGATAGACACTTATGAGTTAAATTCTTTTCTTTCAAAATTTTTTAGTTTCCTGGTATTTGGTATTATTTTTATGATAATATTTTTTATGATCAACATTTTTTCTTTACTTCCTGCTTTCAGTACCTGGATTCAGTAGCACTTCCATTATTGAAGAGGTTAGAAATAGTGACATTCAGCTGCATAGTATAAAGGGTCATCGAAATGCAGTCCAGCCTGTGAATTTCTGCTTTGATGTACCATTCACAGCAGGCTCTTTTCTAAATTTACCTATATAATGAGTAGGGACAATTGGGAAAGTTGCTGACTCTTGAGTTGATTTCTTGAAAGCCAAATTGAATGCTTGAGACAGTTGTGGTTGTGCACACCTCTGTATTCACTGTACTCTGCAAGGCTGAGGCAGGAGCAGCACAAGTTCAACTATAGGCTGGGTACAGCACCCTGTTTCAAAAAAACCCAAAGGTCTAGATATGTAGCTTTTGGGCCTCATATGTACTGTATGAAGGCCCTGGGTTTGATCCCCAGTACTAATCCTTGTTGGGCTGGGGGAGTGTTTTGTTCCTCTTAACCTTTTAATCTGAAGCAACTGTGGAGTGACACAGTCATGGGTGCTTTATAAAACAGTGCAGTGATCCCAGCGACCCTTCACTCAACCTCTGCCAATGGAATAGCTTGTATAATTGTGTGATCTCACAACCATGACACTGACATTGGTCTAGTCTGCTGACTTCCCTCAGATTTCACTCTTTGGGCACCCAAGTGCACACACACACACACACACACACACACACACACGCACACATTTTGCTGTATACAGCCTGGTAGGTTTTAGGTGCCTGACACTTTTTCTGTCTCGTGGCAGGTCCCTAAGTCTGTTCAATAACAATCTATGCCTGGCTACTCTTTCCTCTCTCTTTTTCTCCAAAGAAGATCTTCAGTAGCTTGTGGCCTTTGTCGGCCAGGGCGAGGTATAACGAGGCTGATGGCTTGTTCAGTCCTCAAGAGCACACCCCAGATCTCTGACTCCACTCACAGGCGTCCGTAAGGGACAGCTCAGGGCTCGTTCATGGCTGATCCAGAGCTCGGCCCCACCCAAGTCATCTTACTGCTTTCATTGTACCTGTTTCCCAAACTCGTGAGAATAAAAGAATCATCTGAGCCCCGCTTCTGACTCTTTAGGGCATGTGCAGATACTTGGGAAACTTGTTACCAGGCAGACCGTGATTCAGCAGGTCTAGCATGGGGCCTGGAGTCCTGCCTTTCTAAGGCTGCTACATGACACTGATACAGTTAGTTTACCAACACCACCTAACTGAGCAAGACTTCAGACACTTGCTGAAAATCCTTATCTTCAGTGCCTTCCTCCTATGATTGTGGTTCAGGAAGGTTGAACAGAGTCTAGGAGTTTGTCTAATATCCTGGGTAATTCTTACTTTTGGTAAACACTATTTCTCCTACTATCTCTGTCCCAAGTTTCTGACATTACTGGTTCCTTTTAAACCTCCAAATATTGTAATTTAACATTTTACTTTAAACATTGATGCAACCAGTTGTTTTATTATTTCACTTTTATCATTGTTTTATTTTGTTTGGCTTGGATTTTGTCCCCAGGAGGTGAATCAGACACTTTTGCTGAAAGTTTAGTTCAACTCCTAAGAGGTTTAAGGTATTAAAATAATTTTAGTGCCACTCCATTTGACACATGGAGATTTTATCAGTGCTTTAAAAAGTCTTCTTCAGCCTACACAGAGCAAGTTTTGTTCCTGATCTAAATAAATAACATGCAGCCAGAATTTCTTATCATCACTGAATATTAATCTTCCTGAGTCCAGATAGAAGAGGTCCTAATTCCCTGAAGGTACAGACAGTTATGTGAGCTGGTTGTACTGATAAAAGAGTTGTGGCCAGAGAGAAGCAGCTGGGTTCAACTGTAAAAGCTCAAACTGTATAAATTACCAAGTAGCACAGGAATTGGAAAAAACCATTATAAGCAACTTGCGTGAACTCCTGATGGTTTAAATTAGCCATGAAATGTGACTTATTTTGTAACATTTTGGAGCTTCTAAAAATCCTAGCTTTCAAACCAAACTCTCCCTGTTTGGCAACCACACAGCAGGCCTTCAAAATAATTTACAGCCATTTCCTTTGTTAGTTATTCCTTTTAAGCAACACTCCAGGGAAGGAAAACATTATTAATTCCTGTTTTATGGCTGAGGGCACTGAGGTATTAGAGCCATTCAAAATTTCAACTTTGCCAACCTTTGCATATTTTAGTTTCAGCCCAAAGCCCTCATTGTTGCTTATACCAGGGGATCTCCTCATGTTACTCTGGCTCTTTTAATGAAGAACATGTGCTCAATTTTCACAAGTTGACTTAAACCATTTAGAACAATTTGTTTGAATTTAGCAGTGTTGCTTGATTAGATCAATGGACAAAGTTTAGTTTTCATGGAGCCATTAATTCATATTTTAGTGATATTTTTATCTTTAATTACTTAATTCATGCTGCAGGACCACGAGTTTTGAAGCAATACACTCACTTTTAATACTCAAAGAAAGGAAGACATTGTAATCCTAATGGAAGTATTTATTTGTTTGTTGTAAACCATGGCCAGTCAATTCCCTAATACTTTCTTCTTTGGTTAAACAGACACTTTATTTTGGTGTTTTATGTTGTGGGAAATATTTTTTATATACAGATGTCTTAAAAAATGTCTATAGTTTTCCTCCTCCTCCTCCTCCTCCTCCTCCTCTTCTTCTTCTTCTTTCTTCTTCTTCTTCTTCTTCTTCTTCTTCTTCTTCTTCTTCTTCTTCTTCTTCTTCTTCTTCTTCTGCTTCTGCTTCTGCTTCTTCTGCTTCTTCTGCTTCTTCTTCTGCTTCTGCTTCTGCTTCTGCTTCTGCTTCTGCTTCTTCTTTGTAAAAGACAAGACCACTGTTAATATTTCAGAAAACTTGAACAGACTTAATCAGGACAGAGGCAGCGATACAGCACACATGGATTCTGTCACGAATCTCTTTTTATGGCAAAGGAAATAATTTATTGTCAAACAATGTCTTTAACTCTTTTCTTGGGTGCAATACGTGTGTCACTAACATAAGAGTTTATGTAATTTTTTTCACAAAATATGGCATCTAGATCACTAACATTAAAATCACGTCGAGCTCCTGATTGAAAGAAAAACATCTTTCCTGGACCAGGCAGTTATTGAAAAAGACTTCTGGGGTGCAGCCTTTGAGTATGTTCTTTTATAAGCTCTACAAGTGATTTTCATGCTTATCTAAACCTGAGATTCACAGTGTAAGGGTAAGAGGTTCGATTTGCTCCTGTTCTAGAGTTAATCTTCCGCTTATGGAAACTGTTTGAGACATGTAAGTAACTCTGAGCTTGCTGTATTTTGCTATGGAGTGAAATTTTCTTTATATAAGTTTTAATTATTTTCCTAGTAAAACAGCTTATATCTGGCAAGTATATTTGAATAGCCTGAGCAGTTCAGGTGACCAAGATGACCGGATGTTCCCCAAATCCCCTACCATTTTGACCCAGGTGGGTAGGTGATCTCCTATGAAGGCAACTGGTGCTCAAGTCCAACACCTGTGCCTATTCTCAAATTTGTTCTTTCTGCTGAGCTTTCAGGCAGCAGCTAATGGTGACAGTACACCTGTGTTTGTTGTGGAGGCTGCAGCAATTTTTCTTGGCCAGGTGATTTGCTCTAACGAGTCTCATCTTGATAGCCTTCTTATTTCAAGGGCCATCCTTGGCATCTCCTTTAAATGGCATCCATGCTACAGTAGCTGCCAGGCACAGTGATCCACTGATCTGGAGCTTATGGCTCCGTGAAGCATGAAGCATCACTCAGAAGTTTCTCTTGCATTCTGCCCCGTGTACCTTTATTCCCTGGCCACCAAAGAGATCATGTACTTACTTGGCAAAGATTAGGAAGTAGAAAAAAACCTAGCTTTGTAAAATGTAACTAACTATAGACATATGCAATATTATCAACATCCATGTAAAGAGACATGATGTCAAACACAGTTCTCTTGCTTAGGTTCATTTAAGGGGTAAACATGGATTTTCCTTCAGAAAAGTTACTTAAAATACTGGGTTTTATACTTGGGAAATTTTGAAAGCTGATGATTGTCTCCTGGCTTACTGTCTTCCAAGAGCTTTTTCTACAGAGAACACTTGCTAGCAGCTCTATTTCCATTGCTGCAGACATGCTCTTGTTGACTGAAATCTCAGATAATGGATAGGCGCCAAACAGAAGCCAGCTGCTGTGTTTCCAAATGGCTAGAATTTTGCTGAACTAAAATGTCTGCTTATGGCCTTAGCACAAAGAAAGGAAGAAGGAAAAGGAGACTGCAGTGTGATTGGAGGCAAGATGCTTAACCTTTACTTTTTCCTTTAAAAAACTAGTTCTAAAGCTATGAGTCTCAATGAAAAGTGAGAAAAGGGAAGAGATGAAGAAATAGAAGTGCTAACAGGAGGAAGAAAGAAGAGCAGGGGAAAAGTGAGAGTGTAAGGGAAGGGAGAGAGAAATATAGGATAGAGGAGAGAGCAAGATAGAAAAGACACCTGTTATCTTGGAGGTAATGCCATGACGTAAAGAGGGGAGTATCTCCTCTGCTATGCCAAAGAAACAAATGAAGAAGTAAGTAAGTAAATCACCAAAAACATAACTACTCTCAGGGTCAAAAGTGATTTAATAGCCACTTGGTACTGGGTTAGTTTCATGAATTATTCATGTACATCTTTAGGCAGTTTCCATCTGTATTTGATGCAGTTTCATGGCATCACTGACAGGAGCAAGGTCATACTTGGCTTGTAGATGCCAGTGGATTGAAGGGGGCTATGAGAGGATGGTAAAAGAGGCTCTGATAAATCTGAAAAATTCGTTCAGTTAATTAAAACAATGCCTCTGAAGTATGAGTGACTGCAGTATGAACGGGAGGACACTTAGCCTATCTATTTTGTTTGTTAATAACTACAGCAGGAAAGCCTGCCGTCATAAAAGGTGGTGAATAAGAGCAATACATGGACATTGTCTCTGCTTTTCTAGACCATATGTCATTTTTTAACTGTACCCTGTAAATATTTTATTACATCATAAATGAATATGGATATCTAACAAGATTTTAGGAGAAATCAATACTCACTTACGTAATGACTGAGTTTCATGCTCGGAAGGAAAGAAATTTGCACGAAAAGGCTAAAGCGCAGACTTACTTGTGTGCATCCTGGGAGCAGGCGGAAAGGGCGTTTGTCGTTCAGCCAGCCAGATGGATCACTGGAGGGAGCTCTGCTCTCACAGCACAGCCAGCTTTAAAAACCTTCCTTTGTTCTCCAGATCCACCTACCGGGACCGGCTTCCCCCACTCCATAACATCAGCAATAAATAGGGAAAGTGTCTAGGAAAAAGAGAAATGTCTTTTTCTTTAATGTCACCGTGTACCTTCCGTGCTTACAAATAAAGAAAGACAGGATCACTGCTCGGGAACTGGCAAAATTTAAGCAAGTCAGAAATCTGGGTTAATATACAACGCATCTCTTTTGTCAGAGAAATAAGTTGGAAAATGTGCTTTATAACTGCTTTCCCACTCCTGTCCTCCAGTGAGAACAAGCAGCCGTGCAGAGGTTGTCGCTCTCGCAGGCAGCCTGGAAGATCCCAGTGACCACGTGCAAAGGGTGTGCAAAGTGGGTGTGACAAGCTCTCAGGTATTCCACAGTGGGGTGGGAACTTGGTACAGAGGTGTGGATGCATCTGGTCCTATCCCTGGCAAGATCAGCCCGGGCATGTGTCACTCAGCTTTCTGTGGCAGAGTGGGGAAGCTTGACTACAACCTGACTGGGAGCCGGGGTACCTGGATTCTGGTCTCCTCTGACTTTTTACCTCCATGAGCACCTTTGGCTTTGTAGTCTTCATAGTCCTGGTGACATAAAAGCATAAAAGGCTGAACTGAGTGATTTCCAAAGTTTCTTGTAACTTGTAAACTCTGATTATCAGGCTAAGTGTTTTCCATTCAGTTTTTCACCGCTATGTAATATAATAACACTTACAGTTCAGTTATGCCACATAGGGGACAAGCACGCGCGTGCGCGCGTGCGCGCGCACACACACACACACACACACACACACACACACACTACCAAAGCTAACTTTAAAACCTCAAAGACATTTTCTATGAGTTTTCTGATACCTTCCTTCTTTCCATGTTACCTGTATTTCCAAGTTGGCTCCAGCTAAGAAAATGTGAGTAGCACTCTGAAAAATGATTTTCTCAGAGACTAATGTTTATTTTTTGAGTTTGCACTTAGGCTAAGCATGGTAGGAGTGCTGGCTTCTTACGCAGACTATAGATAAAGGATAAAGGTTCTTTCAAATTGGCTATAGAATTGGCACAAAGTCCAGGGCAGAATGAAAATGGAGTGGCCCTGCTAAAAACTATTAATATATTTTTTTTCAGATAGTGACAGTAATGCAGTAAACCAAACGGAGTCCTTCTGAGCATGGGGTCTTGTGGGTGAATGTGACCCTACCTGGAGCAGTGGGGCTTTGGTTTCCATCTGATGGGACTGGGTTTGACTCCAAAAGTATCATCTGCTTTCCTCCTAAAGCTAATACAAATAAATAAAATATAATAAATTAAAAAATAATCCATTCCTGCCAGCTTATTTCTTAAAGGATGAGAAATTGTTTTAACCAAATGCTATGATTGTATTTGGGCCAAATCCTTAGAAGGATAATTAGTTAAATAGGTTTTGGAAAGAAGTCTGTGGACAGGGGAAGTGTGGAAATCATATTATAATTTTGTTTATACCAACTGAGACTTTTCAATCTGAGAAGATGTAATGGTTTCTTTCATAGAGTTTCAAGAAGTTGGAAAGCCAGCTGAGGTACAAAGAGTGACCGAGAGACAGACAAAAAATGTCCTGTGGGAGCTGCCAGGGTGTATGGAGACACATTTGGTTTACATCTCCTACTAACAACCTTAAAGCAACTGAAAAATAAAGATGTGCAGGAATTCAACTGTATACTTTTTTTGTTTTCTGGTAATACTTTATTTCTGTCTGATTCTAAATGAAGACATCTACGGAGAGGGAGTTACCTTGGAAATGAATACACTGTACTGTGGCTTCCAATGACGTACCCTATGGTTTCAAAACAATTTTGTTGCTATTTTCCCTCCTATAATAGCTATTCCTCTGCATTGATTGACTTTATGACTGTTCTCCTTGGCATTCATTTTTATCTGAGCTTAGAACTCCAAGTAAATGGTGTATGTATTTTAGATAGCAGCTTTTGGCTGGCATCAGCAGAAATCTGGAACAAGCCAAGTCACAGCTGTGAGTTTGTTTTTTCCTTTTAAAGAACAGAACAACTTCCTGACACCCTGGCTGCTTCCGAGGAGGCATTATCACCTTGATGAAGGTTTCTCTGCCCCCCACCCCTCCCTAGTCTCCTTATTTCTCTTTGTGCTACCCTGATCCCTGGATAGAAGCTGAGGCTTGTAGACTTTCCGATTCTCCTTAGCCTGCTCTCGACCCTTTCGCTCTTGAGTTACAGACCAGCTGCTCTGCCAAACTTAAGTCTTGTTGATTTGTCTTGTAGACAAATGACATGCCTTGAAGGAATACGGTTGGTTTTCTGCAAACCTCTGGTTACCGGAGATGTGAAAGCAAATGAAGGTCTGAAAAGGGAGTAGGTTTATGTCGTGGAGGTAGGCCAAAGGGCAGTTGCTTTGATGGGGACTTTAAAATGACCAAGTTGTTTATTTTTAAAAGGAAAGGCACCCCTGTTTCTTAGATGTTATATTTTGTCTGTGTGAATGTAGATGTTATCGTAATTTACCCGAAACACATCACTTTATGGTAGAAGATAAAATTTAGGGAACTGAAGACAGCCCTTATTTCTGTGCTCTGTTCTGAATGAGAATATATTGAACAAATTCTCTTGGGATAATCTTAAAATGCAACTATTTCATACAGAAATCCATAGTTGTTACTTTAACTACCTCCTTAGGTAGAACTCCTTTCATTCCAAGTTTCCTGATCCTGCAGGTATTTGTAATATGACAAAGTCCCAAAGAACTCTATGGAATGGAATCTGTGAAAGAACTTTTTTCTTTTATCTAAAATCTCAGAATCAAAAATTATTCTGGAGAGAAAACATGGCAATTATAGCCCAGTATAATAAGGTAAAGGACACAAATTAAAATGAACTAGCTTCAATCATCATTAGCCCTGTTTTTGAAATCATTATTTGCCAGGTTTTAAGTAGATTTTTTTAACCAAGATAAAACTATACTTTTATTTACACAAATGATGTCATCAAATAAATGTTCTGTGAGGTGATAAAATAGTTTTTCTTTTTATCACAAGGTCTTCCCTTAGGCATGTTGCAAAAAGATATTTCATTTATAGATAAAGTATACTCAATTGCACAAATAAATAAAAGACCTTTCTACTTAGAGGTTTATATTAAAATTTTAATTCTGATATACTTTAAACACAGAAAGTTTATCAAGTCATTCAGAGAATTCCTGTGTATCCTTAACTGAGCTTCTCCTAAAGTTAATGTCTCAGATTAACTAGTAAAATGATAAAAACCAAGAAAATAATATTGGCATAATGCTATTAGATGAAATACAGATGGAAATCCAACAGTTTTTTGGTGAATGACCTTTTTGTCTCCCGCTGTCACAGAATCCAGCTGAGAATCCTATACTCAGTTGTCAAGTTGTCTTCTCTAATCCGTGAGAGACCCTCAGTGTCTCCTTGTCTTTCATGGTCAGGGTCCTATTTTAAACAAGATTTATTCATTTGAGTTGAATAATAGTGGAAGAATAGCAAAACCCCTGATGTCTGTCTGGGATGTTTAAGGGACTTGTATATAGTTGTCTCTTGGGATCAGTTGAACGCTATGTGAGTTTAGCGCGGTTGTGGATGCTCAGTACCTTGGATAAATGGTGTGGCACCACATTTACCTGAAACACATCACTCACCTATGTTCAATCATCTCTAGGTTACCTGCAGTTCCTGCGATAGTGTAATGCTATGGTGTATGGGATCGGTTAGGCAGTCTGTATGTGTTCAAACAGATCCCACCCCCCACACCTTTCCCGAATTTCAACCCATGTTGGTTGAATCCAGAGCAGTGGAATCACCAAGGCTTCATTGACTTTTCTTTGAAATATTTTAGATTACTGAAGCATTTTTTTTTTTTTGCTAATTTTAAAACTGTGAATTAAAATTTAGGGAAATCACATATTTTTAAAATGTTTTTAAAGAAAAAACTTTTTTCTACCTTGTACTTTGGTTGCTATTTTTATAATAACCTGCCTTGAACATTCTTTTACATCTAAAGAAAAACTTTGTGAGTAGTTTTTTGGTTACATTTTAGAAGAGTTTATGCAAAAAGAAAAAAAGAAAAAGAAGAATGAAAGAAAGAAAGAAAGAAAGAAAGAAAGAAAGAAAGAAGGAAAGAAAGAAAGAAGCATGATTGTGCTAGGGCTTCTGAAGCTTAGGGTAGAAAGGGTTCTGTTGCATGGCATGGATCTATATGACCACATTACTTTTTCTTTTCTTGCTATCAGGAATTGAACTCAGGACCTCACGCTTGCAGACACTGTCCGCTGAGCTAAATCCCAGGCCCCATGTTACTCTTTTAAATAACTTTAAATCACAAAGTAGCACGGTTAAATTCTGTATGTACACAAATTCATGTATCTCATGTTTTTAATTTGAGTCCACTGAAGACACCTTATAATCCTGATCCATTTCCACTTTGCCACGTTAAGTATGTCCTCTCTTTGCCCCTGGGAAGGCCCAGTCCGAGCTCTACCACCCCCCGGAGCTCGCTTGGTCAGTCCTGTCCATCCTTACTCTCACTCAGGTCCGGAGCCAGGTTGCCCCGGGAGGCTGAAGAATGCTCCGTGGTATTTTCAGGGCGATGGCTGCAGAATGCATCTCTGTGGCTTCCGGTCAAGGTGGGCGCTCTGTGCATGTGGTCTTCCCTCTCCTGAAAGGTGCTGAATCCCAGTCAATGGTTCAGGTTCTTTGCTCCTGAAGCATCATTGCTAGAGCCACTTCTGTTCCCCTCTAGCAGGAGGACCTTGTAGAACAGAATGTGTCTCTTCTGTGAGGAGGTGTCCTAATGTCTTTGGGCAGCCCTGTCTAGCGCCATTGCTTCTTGAGGTCAGTGTGTGGGAGCAAGGGTAGTTGAGATAAGAAGAAAATGTTTTCCCACCATGCTATGCTTACTGAGTTTACCCCCACACGACCATGCAATCGAGTTTCTGGTTCCATGACGTTTTCTCTTCTGTGCAGAAGAGCAGCAGAACTAAGCAAGAAGGCCAAGTCTTCGATAAGACTCCCAGAGGTCTTCCCCATGGGAGAAGTAGCTGGACTTACTGAACACGTTTAACTTGTTCAGTATGTTCTATTTTAACCTATCTGAGTGTTTCTGAGGGTCTTTTAGTTAACTAAAAGGGAGGAAGTTGGCTTTAGGTCTTAAATGCCTATGTAGATGTATCAGTCACTTACTGTACTGTAAAACCTTCAGACTCTTTGCAGGCAGGGTTGTGCTGAGTACAGCACTGTACCACTCCGTATGGTGTCTCTCATTTTCAGAACGGGTATTCTGTGGCCAATGAGAGAGAGGGAGCAAAGCTTGAAGTGGGAGAGTCTTCAAGACATCACTATCAGTCTGTGGGCCAGATTGTTCTGTATAGAGAGAGCCAAGGGAAAGAATCTTACTGAAATGCAGGCAGGAGAGGGAGTCATCTTGAAGTTGTGATTGCAGAGACTTCTCATTTTCCTCTTTCTCTATCTCCTTTTCCATCTCCTCCTCACACTCCTCCTCTGATTCTGTGTTTATCTGGAGGTACTTTGGAATACATATGAAGGGCTATATGGGGACAGAGACAATGCTCCTCAGGAGACCCTTTGGTAATCACAGATCAGAGCCATCTCTGCATTCACATTTCATACATAGAAAAAAATCACTGAATTTCTCTGCAGCAGAAAAGACCTTGTGCAGACAAGCTTACCTAGTAGAGTGCATCATCTGTGGTAAGAATATAATAAATATTTGTTGAATAAGTTTGTATGTCTAGCAAGCAACTTAGTTAAATTTGCCACACACATTGAATGCACAACAATTTTTACAGTGTACTATTGTACAATCCTTGGATGTTATATATTGCTATGTGATGTCATTGAAAAAGTTATAGGAAGACATAAGAATCTTATTTGTATAAATTATATATTTTGTAAATCATATATGTGATTTGAAAATCACATATGTGCATCTATATATTCAAAGTCATATACTTGGATATAAATAAAATATGCATAAATGACAGTACACTATTCATAGCACTTGACTATAGTGGAGTTCAAATGGATTCAGTAAGAGATGACTTTATGAAAACATAATAGTTGAGAGAATTGATTGAATCTAAAGACTCCATAGTAACTGTATTAATATTAATTAAAATTATTAAATAGACCACACTCTTAGTAGAGGTTATTGGAAATTACAGCATTAAAAAAGAATAAATTCTATCACCTCATAGCAAACACCCTCATTTCTGTATTTGGAGGAATTGAAAAAATCAAATAGCATTGAAAAAATTATTGGGAATGATTTTCCCCCAAAGAATTACTATCTATTAGGAAAAAGCATTATGTTATCTTATAGATAGTGTCAACATTAGTCAGACTACTTGATTAATACCCAAAATGAATAATAGTAGGGTAGTGTTGACATCTCTCCTTTGTTGAAATCATTCAGATAATAATTCAGACACAATTTCCAGTTTTAACTTAACTGTTAGTGTTCAGAAGAGTCAGTTTGAGCAAAAATTAGTTAAAGCTGAATTAGGTCCAAAGAATGTGTATATTCATTTATTTGTTCACTAATCTTCTTCTAAGGTGCCATATGCATAAAATAAATGCAGCATACTCTTTGGATTTATGTGTGTTTGCTTTAAATTCTGTCTCCTTTCTAGATCATGGAGCATAATAACAGGACAAGGCAGGCATTTAATAAAATGCTCATCAAATGAAATTTTGATATTTTGGGTTAAATTGTAGAAGTCCTCACCAATAGCAATTCCAGGTGTGCTGGGAGGCTTTTTATGAACTTGAACGAACTTTGCATTGTAAAGTAGACAAATTCAAAAGTTCCTTATGTTTTACTAAGTTCAAAAAATCTTCTGCTATATACCTTATTTGTCTACAAATTTAAATTGTTTTGCCTTCCATTCTCTTTGGCAGTGGCAAACTCTATCAGCAGATGAAGTAAAACCCTAATTCTACCGCACCTTCCAGCACCATCACCAGCTAATAGAGTTTTACAAAATGGATGTATCTTCTCATCTCTGTATTGAATTTTTAGAATTGTTTCTTTAGTGAGTTGTAAGGCTTTGAAAAGTTCTGTTTTCAGAGCTGATGACTAGGTAACATATTTTGAGTGAAGTTGTAGAGAGTCCATGAATAAAAAGAGCAGAAAAAATGAAAAACATATAGATTGAATCTAAGGATGTTAAAGTGCAATTTTAGCTTTTACTCTGAAAACGCGCTTCTGCCTTTGGGTTTTTTTCCTTCCTTTTCTTTTTCCTATTTTTGAATGAGATACTTGAACAAATGAGCTAATTTTAAGAACAGCTTTCATTGTGATTCTTTATTTCTTCTTTTTCTTTATTTCTTCCTCCTTCTGCTTCTCCTTCATTTGTTTTAAATTAATGTGGGCTTTCTTTTCAAAGACTGATATCCTGAAATAAATACTACCTAGCAGTTTTGCTTCTTATGGTGTTTGGAGTCAGTGCTTCAAATTGGAAAAGAAAAATTATGTACTCTGTTTTTCTAACCTCTTTACAGCTTTACTGGGCTAAAGGAACAGTTTATGCAAAGGGTGATGTTTTGTATTGAGAAATTCTGAGATAGCTTCCAGGGCTGTTTTGCAGAGAAGCTGTGCTCAATCTGAAGTTTAATCTAAATATTTTATATCATTGTTGTAGATTACAACACTAGTAATAAGCTCTACCTTTTTGAGAATCAGCACTAATCCAATACATGAAAATTCAATTGTGCTGTCACTCACAGTCTATGAATTTTGCAAGTAAAAACTGAATACTACATACTTTGCAGTGAAGAATGCCTGAAAAATATTTGACTTTTACTTAGAAGAAATTTAATCCCAAGGATTCAGATAATACAGTTCTTTTAACTAAAGCTTTGTGTTTATTGATTTTTTTCCTGCTACATTATTAGACAGAAAATGTAAGTCAGATGGCATTTTTCATTTTCTACCAATCTTTCTGAAAACTGACCATCTTAAACTACATTCTGTAACCCTTGATTCATATGATTGTTACTACTAACAATGAAACTGTTGTTGTATGAGGGACCATTTGCTCAATTAAAAGAAGGCCTCTCTGTCTTGATTCTTATTTTACAAAACTGCATAAACTATTACTTCTAGAATCACCTGTATCATTAAAAGATTGAATATTCCTGATGAGAAATGCTTGGGACCAGAAAAGTTTCAGATTTGGAATTTTTCAGATTTTAGAATATTTGCATAGGTATAAGTTGTTGAATATCCCTAATCCAAAAATCTGAAGTCGGAAGCACTCCAAAATTTGAGACTCTTTGAGCAGCATTCATAGTATCTTTCAAAACATTTCAAAATATAAATCATTTCAGAGTTTGTATATTTAGATTAAGGATGTTCAGACTTATTAAACAAGATTGTAGTCATTATTAGAATCATGAAAACATCAAGGCACTTCAAAAACATATTATGTCTTCCTTGGTGTAGTAAAATCCCATGTTGCTGTTGCTTCTTGTGATGAATGGATTAGAAATATAAGAGGAGATCGTGGTTTTTCGTTCTGAGTTTATCTTGCTTTAGATGTAAATTTTAGCAAACGTTTTTTGAAAATAAGTTTTTAGCTCCAAAGAGTAATTCTGGTCAAAGAAAAATGATTTGAAGCTGATGGTCTTTGTATCCAGTTGCTTAGAGCTCAAAGGCTGCAATAAGGGCCAGCAATACTTTATCAGAGAAGTCAATGCCAGCACCAAATTCACTCAGGCTCTCACCCCCACTCAGTCTCACAGACTCAGTAGAAATGACACATCTTTTGGGAAATGGTCTTTTTAAATTTTTTTCCTCTCAGAGCAACAAAGGGCTGAACTGTATCTTTTATTTTTAGGACGGTTGAATGAAATGCAATATTATCTGCATCTTAGACCTTGAAAATTTCCATAAACCTCTTCTCATCTGAGTTTGAATGGAGAACGGAATGAGGGATTCACTACCCAATTCTAAAAAGACCCAAGGAACAAATGCTCAAATGCACTCAGAAGAGACCTGCAGCTAATCAGTGTGCTTAGCTTTCCTGCTGTTAAGGGTCGGGACCTTCTTGGTCACATAGGACTTTTTAGCTGTGAAAGCAAATTGTATCTCTGTCTCCTTGGGTATGGACCTTGTCTACATATTCATGGCATCCAAATGCCAATGTAAAGTGCATTTCACCCCTTCTGAGCTTAGACATCTATTCTGCTGACAGTGTTCATATTAAGTTAGGAAAGGATTTGCCATTGGCATTGTTTTAACTTCTGTTTTTTAATTACTTTTATTGCCACATAATTTTGAAATTTATGGGCAATGCTTAAATGAGTTATAAATGGCTAGAATTATGAAGTAATAAAAATAAATGAAAACTGCTTCATATTTTAATGATTTTTAATTTGTTCCTAGATATGAAAGAAAAGAAAGATGTGCCACAAGTGTTGTAGCTTGGAAAGAGGTAGAAGTTTCTGCCATGGAGTGCTCTTTCCCCTAAGCGAAAAGTAGAATGGATCTTAGGGGACCCAATGGTCATGGCCCTGTGTTAGGTTGGTATTGTACTCATGGAGAGGGGTTACCGGAGCCAGCGTACCCACTAATGAACAATATTCTGCTGAGAATAGATGGAAGCCACAGGTACGGAAGCAAGAGAATGAAGTGATTTCTAAAGGTTGGTGTTATGTTTCTTGTAATTGAGGATCTTGTAATTTTTCATGGAAAATAAATATACTTAAAAAAAAGAAACACTGCCAAGCAACATTACTGGTGCTGAATTCATAAGTGGTAAACAGGTGTTAGTAAGAATAAAACACTAAAGGGATTCAGAAGCTGGAGGGTAACCTGTGGCCTGGAATTATTCAGAAAATTCTCTGGACTAAGGTATAAATTGCTCTGGATCTGAAAATATTCATTAAACGAAAGGAAGATAAAAGAACATTTCAGATGGGGAACAAATTTTCAGAAATACCTAGTTTGGCATAATGAAGAAGTGAATGAAGATTTTCTTTATGCAAGTGAAGATGAGCTAATGAAAAACTGCTAAAAAACAATTGGGATAAAATAAGCATCATTTACTGAGTATTGTCTACTGCCCAAAGCATTCTGTTAAGTGTCTTACATGGATTAATTCATGTATTCTTATTTTTATTCAGAATGCCAATAACATATTAAAAGATCTTGCATTTACAGCTAGCTATAAAACTAATACAAATCTTAAAATATTCAGTGACTTGATATGGATGAGTTGACATGAAATGGAGAAAAGTCAAGAGAAGCAGCTGAGAGATTTTCTGAAAATTTGAATGTTAATGAAGTGAGCCATTCTGCTTGAAAAGAGTGAATTTATCCATTAGTGTATTGATAAATGGTTAATAGTTGGCTCTTGTGGTAGGAAGAAGCCTTGGTTTGAAAATGTGCCACTTTCTGTGGTTTAAATACTTTTATAATGGCTGTATCCAAGCTGTAGAAGCATTTGGCTCAAAGGGTATTTGGCTCAAAAATTCCTCAAAGTTTAATAATTGGTTCTTGCAAACCACTACGTGGAATATCACAAAAGCAGCATCAGGTTTTATTGCTTGGGTAAATGAGGTCCCAGGCATCACTAACGTATAGGATGGCTGCTTGTCTTGTGCCAAAATGGAATACCAGTCACATGGAGACTGGTTAAAGCAGCTATGTAAGCAAGTATTTACATGATTTGTCTGCATGGAGGAAAAAGTATGCTGCCCATGTGACTTCAGAATGAACATGGTATTTGGGTAAGGAGAGAATGAGGCACACAGGACTTATCATTTAATAAAATGTGGTTCACTCTGAGCCTGTATTTGCCAACTTTCTGTTCATGGAGCAAAATTTCTGACCCAAGCAATTTAAAGGAGTAATGGTTTATTTTGACTTATGGTTTCTGAGGTTTCAGTCCATGTAACTGGACTGTCTGCAAGGAAATGCTCTTAATGAAACTTAGGAAGCAGAGAACAGGGAAAGAAAGATCTGGAAAGGCCCAGGGACAAGAGTTAGCCCCCTAAGTGATACACACAACCTACCCAGACACTCCCAGAAGTAGCTTTATTAACCTACTAGTCATATTTCTAGTCAGTCCCTTTGTCAGTCAAGATTAGCCATGGCAGAGGCTTTAAAAGAAGGAGAACTGAGAGTAACTGGGACTCATTTTCACTGAGGGATCATTAAATATGATGTGAAAAATCAATGCCACTCATTTCTTTAGGGGACAGTGTCTGATGTAGATTCCGGGAAAGGTGCGTTCACATTCTTTCCCTCTTTGGTACAGTGAGGGTTTTGGAGATGTGAGGTGCTTTCTAACCACCGTGTAAATGCTTGCAAGAACTAGTGAAAATCAAAAAATGTGAGGTCCTGCCTTTGCATGTAGGAAATAAATTTGAGTGCTAATCATGTAAATTTATTTCAGAAACCTGAGGGTTTCCGAAGCCTGTGAAATTTGGGTTTGAAAATAAGTGAGATATTTAGAACGGGAAGAGATAAGCATAAACTTAATCATAATATGGCTGGGATGATAGCCAAGAAAATATGCCCTGAAATAAAATAAATAAAGTAAATAAACATGGTAAATATGTAGCTAAAATAAAAGTCTGGAGCTCTAATGAAGAAGCCCAGAAATAATGAGGAGCCATGGGAATCAGCAAGCAAACTTCTTGGCTGGGAAAGAAGATGAAGAAGCCAAGGCAGGAGGAGTGAAGGAGATTGGAATGATTCTGACAAAGCTCCCAAGGATACATGTAGTCAAGATCTGGAAAGGCCCAGTGACATATCATGTCACTCCACAATCCTGCATGTGGATCACAGATCAATTCATTTCCCCCGTGACCCTTGGGAACAACCATTTCCATGCCAAGTGTCTCGCCCTCTTGGTTTCCAGATCTCACGGGCTTCCAAACTCCTCTGGACTCAGTAACGTTCTCGGTCATTCCTATGGAGCAGCAAGCATGCTTAGGTTCCTGCTTTACATTTGTACCATCTGAAGATCATAGAACGCGTTGTGTCTCCACTGATGTTTCAGTAGCAGGAGTTTGTCTTGTGTTAGAGCAGTAAGAATTATTTGACTCTCTTATTCGTCTGAAGGGGTTCCCTTAGCAATAGCAATTTCTTCCTTATCTGGGTAGAGATCAGAGGCTAAGTAATTACATCTTACTTCCCTCCTTTCCTTTCCCCCTTTTAGCAATTAGAGATGAGTAGAGAGCTTTTCCTAAATATTTTTTAAAATCTGGGTTGTACTAGAAATGCTTCTTCTTGCCTCCATTGTCAACTTTCCAATGTTTGACTAGAGTGAATTCCAGACAAGTGCAATTCATCCAGACCCTTGTGCCTGCCATGCAGTTTCTATGCCACTGAGCTATATCCCAGCCCTGTACCATACCCTACCCTTTTCTGGAGACAGTATCTTTGCTAAGTTTCAGAAGCTAAGCTCTCTTATTTGTGATCCTTCTGCCCCAGCCTGCCAAGTGGCTGGGGATAGGATTATTTTGCTGGTTGATTAGAAAGAAGTGAGATGCTATGTACATGTACCAACTCCCTATAAGGAATATAATCTTTATATTGTGCAAATATGTATTAATAAAATATAATTTTCCCCCGTTGCTCTTTTGCTTACAAAGTGAGGTCACACACACACACACACACACACACACACACACACACAGGTTCTAGCTGAAATGACAAGACTCACAGGTATTAAAGAACAAGGAGAAAAATAATAGTCCTATGGTCTTATTTCCAATTGATCACTTGTACCTGTGAAACCCACAACGTCAGTCTACTCAACTAAATTTATAATACTAAAATTATAAAGAAGAATAAATAATTTAACATGCATCCACCCAGTATGTTATGTTATGTATGGTGGAGTCACTGCTTTAACAATCTTACACTTTATTTCTTTACTTTCATACTTTCTTTCTTCAGGTTAAATTTTTTTTTTTGCATTTCTGTTAGGCTTTATAGCTCTTCTTTGAATGAAATATACTTCCTCTGTGTATACTGGTATTTTTTCTAAAGATTTCCTGTTCTCCTCAGTCTCCCCAGCTCCAGTCCATACTATAAGAATAACCTCAATTTATGTTTTATATACGAGTGGTTCACTGTGGTCTCCACATCAAATTTTACATTAAAAATTTTCTCCTTATCCATTTCTTTGTATTATATAGTTCACTCTATTATTTCTAAAACTAATCTTCAGTGTCTGGCCCTCTTTGGATCAGCCTCGACTTCCCTGTTTCCTGTTTCTACTTCTTTCACTCAACAGGTTCTTTTTCTCAGCATGGAAATGTTACCAGACCTCTCCTACCGGCAGTGATCGCTCTTTCTTATTCATTTCAGCCCTTTGCACAGTCACTTCTTTTTCTTTTCCTGGAAGCCAACCTCCTTCCAAGAATAGTCTGGATGGATCATTGTCCTCATTTTCCTATTGTGTCTGATTTCTGAATTTTGCAATCTACTTCCTGCGCTCATCACTAAAGAATAACGTCTTTAGAGGAGGCATTGAGTTCCTAATAATTAGCCAACAAATTTTTGCTCTCAGGTCCTTGCTTTCCAGGGCTATAGGACAGGTAATGTCAACAGTCCTGCATCTCCTTGGAAATCTCCTCCCACTTGCAGGTGTGAATCAGTCCTATCTTGACTCTTTTGCTACTTCCCTGAACGTGACTTTTTAGACTTCCTCCTGCAGTCTTGTATTTTCAATGTGGTGGTTATTTCCCCTCTTTCCCCTTCTTCTTCGTTTAGTTAAGGAGAAGTTTGTTAATTAAATGAACACTTACTGAGCATTTGTTTGACAGCTCATCTGGGTACCAATGATGCCACAGGATGCTACCTCTCTGCTCCTGTTTGAGAAAGGCAGGAAAACTATTTTTGTTTGAAAAAAATCTTCAAAGACCTTTGTGACCTTTCATCGTGTGTAAAATTTCCATCATGCATTCTTGACTACTTTTGGCTCAGGAATTTATGACCTTGGTTGAAAAATGCAAAACATGTTCTCCAGTGGACTTCACACAGTGAGTCAGCTACACCTTAAGCCAAAAGAGGAAAAAAAATAGTCAAATTATATAACAGAACTCAGACCCGGAGGCGTAAAATACAGGACAGATACATTTTAATGAGGTGAGGGAGAGGGATGAGAGAATCCTGGGGTCTGTGAGGCACTTTCTGGAAGAAATGAACCAGTAAGTTTGCCCCATGGGCTGCCTACACAAAATTACCAAGGGCTGGCTATGGAAGTGCTTAAATTAAAAGTTAGAAAATAAATATTGCAAATAAATTCCCATGGCTGAATAAGTTCAGCATTTTGAAAACACAAGGTTTTTTTTTTTTTTTTTTTTTGCAGAGTATATACTCCTACCACTGCTTCTCCCCACCCCGAAGGCTCTCCTACTTCGCAGTAAATAAATCTGAGTCACAAGAGATCAACTCCTCAGAGGTGCTTAGTCTCATTAAGAATGGTACAAAAAAACCTCCATGAAAGCCTTTACATGGGAAAAGCCATTAGGACACTATGAGAGTGACAGCAATTCCTCCTCCAGCGTCAATGGTTTCTTTTTACTTTTGTGCAATGTTTGAAAATGGAAATTCTTTGACACTAGGTAGTCCTACTGAACATCTTCAGGATGGACCATCAACACCTTTGTCAGGATAAAGGATTCACCTGTCACAGAGGGTTTTTGTCCACCAGTGAAAAATGGTACAAAGTCAGCCTGCTGGCTTTTCTAGTAAGACATTACTATTTTCATAAGATGGCCTGAAATTTGATGTTTATTTTTAAATATGGATACATGTTGAAATTAGGGAGCATTGATAACAGAAACCCTGTATTTCATGGTATTAACAGAAATCTACCAGTTTCATAGCATTTTTCTTTATTTTATATTTGTTACATTTGCTTATACTACTTTTTTATCATAGATTTACCAGTGGGGATTACTAAACTATAAATTTTTTGTTACGTAAGATTTTTACTCTGTTATTTATGTGCAAGTATTAAGTGTACATATTCTAATCTTTGTTTCCTTGGTTATGTGCATATGAAATTTAATAGAACTCAGTAAATCTTAAAGTGACATCAACTTTATCTTATTTTCTATATTTGAGGAGAATAATGTATTTGGAGAATATCAGTAAGAGTCTTTGTGAATTATAACAAGGTCATTGATTATTTAAAGATTATGGTTAGAAGTATTCCTAATAATGAATGTTTGAGCAATGCCAGGAAAGCCATTAAGAACGAGCTTGCCTAGGATCATGTTTAAGGCATGTTCAGTCCTCAGGTGACCCCTGCTCTCACATGCAACACTTTCCTTCACAGCATCCTTGCCTGCTGAGTACACAGGGCTCAGAATCTGTTGCTGCACATCAGATGGCCTCCCTTCTCTCAGTTTTCTCATTCCCTTTCTATCCCAAGTTTGCTCTTTATGTGTTTGAGTCCCTCTCTCTTTGCAAAATGAATATCTGTAATGCTTATGTTCTGAGAGATAATTGTTGATCAGCTCACACTTCCTAGATAATAGCTACCATTTTAGCTTTAACTACATCTCCAGGAAGTTCTAACACCTTCCAATAGCACTATCCTGGTGACCAAGCTTTTAACACATTGACTTTCGGTGAATACTCAATATCTAAACTATTAGCAGGTGGTAGAACTCCAACAGTTGAGTGGTAAAATGACAAGAGGAAGAACAAGAATTACAGCAAGCAGAGACCTGAAGCAGCAGCTTCTAAGCATTCCACAGCTTACATTCAGGCTTTGACTGTGGTTTGAAACCCTAAGAGCACATTGAAATCACTCATCACTCTGGGAACCTTAAATATATTGCTGCCTGGGTCCCACTTCAGCTCAGTTATGTCAGAATCTCAGTTGGAAGCTGAACCTTGGGAATCCTAACATGCAGCAATAGCTGGGAATCATTGCTCATAACTGGCCTCATAATTAAGTGTTCTTTTGAAAGAACCAGTTTCAGGTTTCATCTTCTTAAGGAGTTCACCCCGAGGTGATCCACATTCTGCATCAGCCCTTTGCTTTCAAGATGTTGTCTTGGTCTGGTCAAGTAGTATTTCTTCAAGAAGCATGAAATGATTATCGCTTACACATATGTGTGACTTAGTTTATTCTCTATTAGAACATTCTCTATTGGCTGTTGATGTTTGAATGTGCTATTTCAGCTAAGCTATTTTTTAGTTACCCTTTTGCCAAGGATTCCCTGACCTAATGGGCTAATTGCATAGTGGAAAAATTTTCAAGCTCATGTAAGAAAAGTTTGAGGATAGATACACCAGTGTGTATATCACATCATTGTCACAGTACTTCCTATGTATCCACCAAAAGATAGCTCTCTTGATCGAATTAAATATCCAGCCTGTTAAGGGACATTGGTTTTCCTACCTCTGAGGAAACTGAAGCTTCTGAGCGATCATGAAATAGTGGTAATTTAGTGTGAATTAGTGGCCCAAGGTTATTTTTCAAAGTTTTTCTGTGATAGTGGTACAATAGCAAACCATCACTGCTCAACGATCCCTGAATAGGAAGCTCCATTTTTGGTGTGGGCTGAGTGTTTAGCAGATTTGGCTCTAAATTAAAGATGTAGGAATTGATTTTTCTCAAAAGAATTTCAGAACTTTATTTCACTTATCTCCACTTAGTTCCAAATATTTGTTAAATGCACAGACACAGGATGGTTTGTGGTGGTGCATGCCTATAATCCCAGAGGGTGAGGAGGGAGGATTGCCATGAGTTTGAGGCCAGCCTGGGCTACATAAGTGAGTTCAAAACCAGCTTGCACTACACAGTGAGACCGTGTGTCAAAAAAAAAATACATAAATGCAGGAGTTTGTGGAGAAAAATACATATCTTATTACTGTGTTTGATTCAGGATGGATTTGTTCATAAGGATTTTTTATTGTCAAGATTATGTATTCACTTCTAAAAGTGAAAATTGCATTTAAAGCGATCCAGTGAAATGTGACTGCAATAATTCTGTGTTTATGAATCACAACTTAGTCTTTTATATTTGCTTTGTTTCCTATAGAAGAATTTTATTAGCACATATAAAAGTAGCTAAGAGGTAAAACACTTGCCTTTTGTTTATATGTAACTTGGGAAAAAATTTTTACTGTTCACCATAAATTGAGAACCTGTGGTAACTATGATTAAGTCGGTCCAACATGAAAACATTTATTGAGCACCTGCTACAAATGTGGCATTCTGAGAGGGGCATGGGGAAATAATATATTATATTTAATTGGCATGGGTAAGAAATTTAAAATGTATTGGGGGAGATATGGGCACAAGTGTGAGAAGTGAAAACATCTGCCATAATAATGGAATGAATTGTTTGTGCTGTATTTAACATCTGTAAAAGTTTTTCAAATTCATATATTTGAGGAAGCTCTCCAAAAGCCTAATCCATCAACAGGAATAAGAGGAATAAAAGCAGAATAAAAGAGATCTAAAAGTTTAGAAACATAGGTGAATTAATAACTGTAAAAGAGCAATGCCTTTAACTTTTAAGTTTCCTTATAGCTAAGGGTATCATAATTTTTATTTTCTGACAAAAGAAAAGAGACGATTTATCTTCAGAGATGAAGATACTTTTTATGATACTGTACTCAAACAGGGAATAGGTCTTGAAGATCTTTGTCTGGTGAATATCATATGGATAATGAAATCAATTACAATTTTACAAATAACAGGAAAAGTAAATCCATAGAGATCACTCCAGCTATGACCATCTGCGAGACAAAGAACATTGCCTGAACCAAAGGCAAGATTTAGGAGAGGATTTGAGCTAATAAGAGGGTGACATATGTCTTTTCTTCTAAAATTTTACCTTACAAAAATATATAATTTAGAAAATATTATGGGTATTTGAAATAAATGTAGGCAATAAATAATATAAAATTAAAGTGAAATGTTCCCTTCTCTTCCCAAGCCCAGTTCTACATCTTGTAAGTTATTTATTGTAGCCATTTGTGTTCACAGTTCTGTAATTTACACTCACAGCACTGTATAATGTTTTCACACAACTGATTCTATATTTAATCACTTAGGAGAAATCCAGTGTCTTATCACCAGGATAGAGGCAATGCACTGCCCCCTCCTATTCTTTCCTCATCTTTTTCCAGTGTTACTTACTAACTTTTAGTTCTACCAAATCATTAGAATAATTCACCCAAATTTATTTAAATCAATGCTTATTGAGCATCTTTTGAATCTGAGCCTCACTAAATCAGAAATTCGAAATTTCTACTCATCTGTTAAACCATTTCCCTAGACATTGGATATAGCATTATTTTTGTACACTGCCAACAAAATATTTCCTAACTCTTCAACTAGTGCTGCTGGAAGATTACTCCAAGTTTCTTGTTTGCCTGCACCTCTTTTCTTGCCCCCATAAATTGCCAAGAACATGACATATTTTATTTTGGTTCATAGTTTAATCATTTAATCGTGACTTCAATGTAGATTTCTTTTCCTTTGAGTTTCTTTGGGTCTTTCTTCTGTCAAATAAGTACATTTCTTCGTCTCACCATTGAATCCCTTTGCTTTCTAAATCACATAGTCTATGTACAAGCCATCGTGTTCACTTTCTTCTAAGAGAACACTCAAATTTTTGGTGTAGCAAAGAAATAAATGCTCTCTAGATGACTTGCTCAACTCTCATCTCCAGCATTCTCTCTAGCGGTTTTGGAAGAGTTATTTTGATTCCCAATATTTCCTTTCTCTTGAACCCCTTTTTAGTTTCCTTCTCTTTCTGCCTTTTCTTCTTTTTCAAGGGAAAGTATATGATCAATAACATGTTGACTTTTGCGAATCTAAAAAGTTTTGCTTCTCCTTCAAGTTTGAACTGTGTAGGAAAATCTAGGTTGAGATGATTTCAACTCAAAGCATTGGAAGTGTTACTCAGTTGTCAGCTGCGGTTAAGTGAACCGCCATGAGTAGGATTCTTACCTCTCACTTCTGGCCCCATGGACCAACATTTTTGCAACAGGAACAACTCTGGGCACTTTCTTTAGGATTATTTTTTGTTAGAGCTTCTAAAATTTATGCTGGTTAGTGCTCAGGGAATTTTCTCTATTTCCTTTTGCTCAATTTTCTGTTCTCTATTTATTGATGGATAGTAGATGATGTTGGATTATTCTGTTTGTACCACTATATGCCTTAAATTTAAAGTCATTTCTACTCAACCTCAATCTCCTTTAATGTTTTCAGTAACTTCTCATGGTTTTGAAAATTTATAAAACCTCTTAATTGTGCAACTAATTTTCATATCAGGTGTTCTTCTTTTTAAATTTTTTTTATTTAAAGAGAAAAAAAACAGAAAAAAAGGTAGAACTATTATAGAATTTCAGAAAAAATGATAAACAGTAAGAGATCACTGGTTGATAAATTACATATTGTCCTTTTAGAAATAGTTGTTCAAGTTACAAAATTAAAGAATACAAAGTAGACACTCAAGCAGTGAGACTGCAAACATCTGAAATCCAAACCTATACCTTTGAATATTCATGCTGTTATCTTTTATAGCACTTACTATTTCCTCTCTTTTTTACAATAGCAATTATGTATTTTTAAATTCTTATTTAAAGAGAAAAAAAAGCAAAACAGAAAAAAGGGGTAGAAACAATACAGAATTTCAGAAAAAAAAACAGTAAGAAATCACTAGTTGATAAATTACATATTGTCTTCTTAGACCTAGTTGTTAAAGTTACAAAATTAAAGCATACAGAGTGGAAATTCAAACAGCAAGACTGCAAAGAAGTTCAATGATCCAGTAACAACTTAGCAACATGGTTATCAATCCTACACACTTAAACATACATGCAGCCATATCCTCTAGAGCACTTTCTTTTCTTCTTTTTACTTTTTAAGTCCATTATCTGGTTAGTTATATCCTGTTTCAGGTTGCTCGGTACCTTACTGACTTGTTTTGTTGTTGTTATATACTTTTAATCACCTTATATAATTCTGTTGCCTTGTTTTTGAGTTTCTCCTCATCTATGATCCATGGATTAGCTTTGGTGGAGTTGGGAGATTTTTGGAGGTATTTTGTTACTTTCTAATCTACTTTTTTAATTTTCTATTTTTATTTTTATTTTTTGAAGGTAGCAAAATATGGCAGAACAAGACAGGACAAACCCATGTGACTGCACTGCAATAAAACTACCATAGAATAGCAGAGCAGGTCACCAGGACACAAGCAATGGGCTCAATAGTACAGCCCGTTTTGTTCACATTAGCTGTTCTTTGAATCAATTAGAGGAAAATGGAAGGAAATATATAACTTTTAAAAATAGGATATGAATAAAGCAGTACCATTAATCAAAACTGAGCAAAACAGTGATAAAAATATTTGCCTTCAAAGAGATGGTAGAAGGAAGTCCCCCTTACTTGCCACGCTGTATACATTCATCCTCCAAAAAGATACTCAGACCGCTGGTGCCAACTTGCTAATGGGGGGGTGGGATGGATCAATGTCTGATTCTTAGCCCGCACTCCGGCAGGGCCCCAGCTGCTTACCAGGGCGGTCAGTAGGCCGCCTGTTCTCCCAGCGCCCAAAGTTCCAACATGATGCAGAGGTTAGGAGTCACTGATAATTCTCGCCCTGGCATGCCAGTGGCTTGGCAGGCCACCAACTGCTCACCAGGGTGGCGAGTAGGCCGCCTGCCTCAGGTATTCTTTTTATGGATGCAATATTTTCTTGTACATATTTTAAATTTTCAAAAAATATATTTTAAATGTTTGCTCCAGTATTGTTGTATAAAAAGGCAAAGAAAACTAAAATACTTAATCCTCCTACTGAAAATAAAGAGGAAAGCTCTCTAGTTTTCTTAGGGCATTTACTTTATAAAATTTGTAGTTGTAAATGCTTAGAGATGTGTAGAAATCTTTTCAAAAGCTAAATAAGCCTCTTTGCCAGTTTACAAAGTGGGGGATGTCTTTTTGGGAGCCATCCTTTGAAATGTAATCATAGAAGTTAGGCACCCTATCTCCCAGTTTCTCTAAGAAGGTAAGAGCATAATTTGCACCAAGTTAGAAAATACTTCTCCTGTCATAAAGATGAGAAATTTATTTTCTTTTCAAGCCAGTTGGGCAACATAGGTGTCCACTCCAAATCCCAGGTGAATCCAGGATGTGCTAGGTGTGTAAATGGTGCTGACATACTCTCTTACTTGAGACTGAATACTGTTAATTTTGAGAAGGTGCGTGGTGAGTTGTATCTGTTTGGTTACATTAAGGAGTGTGATATCCTTTGGTCTTTGGACTGCTTGTGATGTGCATGACATTCTGGTTTGATTATTATTCAGTAAAACTTATTTTCTTTCTTTTCTAAGTTTTGTGGCTTTTGCTTGGTTGGCAGGAAATTTTGCTTCTAATTATACTCCCCAATATCTACTATACAATCTTCCTCCTAGAGGAATTTTTCATGTTTTTTTCACTATGTTTTCCCTTCTTTTGTATTTGATCTCTCTCTTTGCTTTTCCTTATCTATCCTCTTTAGATGGCTTATTCATATTTTTAATAAATTACTATATTAAGTGATTAAGCTTCCTGGCATGGATTTCATCTATTTTTCTGTAGATCTTTTAATTCACTTAGCCTGTCCCTGAATGCAAGGACTGAATGTGGCCTTTATGAAATTTGCCACTTCATGGAATGAAGGGCAGGCTGTACATATCAGAGGATGAATTAAAGAGACTTATATTCAGTTGGTGCATCCATAGTGGAACTTTTCCTAGTACCCCCATTACTCTTCCCAGTACCCCCATTATTTTGTTCATGAAGTGGCCCCCAGTTTTGGTTCAAGTAAAATGTATTTGCCAGAAATCTACATCTCACTCTGCATGTTGAATAACAAAATGGCCTTCAGAAATTCCTTAACAGCTACACTTGACTTTTCCTCACACTCGTTCTCCAGAACTGCCTTTCTCAAGTTTGGAAATTCTCAGTACTTCAGGCCCAAGAAGTCTGCTTCTCTGTGGGCTATTGTGGGAACTTAAGGCAGGGTCAGGAAGCCAGGTCGGGAGACATTAACATGTAAGAGGCAGCTTCTAAACTTGAATTTTTTTCACACAAACGAGTTTGCTACTTTTATCCTTTCTAACTTCTCACTTTCTGTCTTTTACAACTTCTCTTCTCATGCAAAGTGAGAAGAAAAAGAAAAGTTTTCTCATATTTGTGAATATTCCTTTCTGTCTCTTCCCTTCTTGTGAATTTCAGGAAACTCCTTCTGATTAGGTGGAAAGGAAGTGTGAAGTTTTTTTTCAAAGGCATTGATGTTAGAAAAAACTAAAAATATGTTAGGCAAAATAGACCTGTTTGAAATTTACTCGAAAGTATACTTTTTGTGATAAAGTATCTGTCTCGCATTTGTCATATTCGAAGCGTATGCCAGGCTGTATTAAATCATGATATTTTGGAGTTCATTAATGCAAAGAAATACAAATTTTATACCTCATTCATTAAATTCATGCTGAAATCAGAGGTCTAGAGCGACATTGGACCATTTACCTCAAGAAGCTGACAGTTCAATTTTTTTATGAAGATTATGGGATAGGAACTCTGTCTATTCTGCTTTAATGCAATACTTTAAAATTCACCCACAAATTTATTCAGATCTTTTTTGATTCGTTTTTTTTTTTTAAATTTATTTAAAGAGAAAAAAAGCAAAACAGAAAAAAAGGGTAGAAACAATACAGAATAAAAAAAAACAGGAAGGAATAAATTACATATTGTCTTCTTAGATATAGTTGTTCAAGTTACAGAATTAAAGCATACAAAGTGGACATTCAAATAGTGAGCCTGCAAACAGTTCTGTTCAAGGATCCAACAAAAACTCGGCAACATAGTTATTAATCCTACACACTTAAAACATATATCCTTTAGAGCACTTTCTTTTCCTCCTTTTGCTTTTTAAGTCCATTATCTGTTTAGTTATATCATGTTTCAGCTTGCTCAGTACCTTACTGATCTGTTTTGTTGTTGCTATTTACTTTTTAATCACCTTATATAATTCTGTTGCTTTGTTTTTGAGTATCTCCTCATCCATTCTTCATGGATCAGCTCTGGTGGAGTTGGGAGTTTTTGGAGGTATTTTGTTACTTTGTTATCACTCTCTCTTTTTAAAACATTATTATTATTATTATTTTGAAGGTAGTAAAATACAGCAGAACAAGACAGAACAAAGCCAATTGAGACAGTGTAGTGAAATTGGTACAGAACTTCACAGCAGGTTACCAAGATAACAGTAATATGTACAATAGTATATTCTTCACAATAGTTCTTTCAATCAGGTATAGCAAAATGGAAATACCAGACTTATAAAAACAGAATATTGACTAGAGCAACACCATTAATCAGAACAGAGAAAAATAGTGATAAAAATATTTGCCTTCAAAAAAATGGCAGAAGGAAATCCCCCTGATTTGCTATATTGCATACGTTCATCCTCCCAAGAGAAGCCCAGATCTCTGGCTCCCACTTGCTAACAGGGGGTGGGGATGGATGTTTGAATCTCAGCCAATGCACTGGAAGGCTCACAGCTGCTTACCAGAGCAGTGAGCTGTTTTCCCAGCGCCCCAAGTTCCAACATGATGCGGAGCTCAGGAAACGCTGATGGTTCTCACCCTGGGGTAGCCGCGGCTTGTCAGGCCACAACCACTTCCCAGAGCAGTGAGCTGGCTGCTTCTTGATTCATTCTTGACACATGAGTGCCGGAGTCCAGCTGTGGCAGGGCTCAAGGGTCCCAAAGGTGGTCAGGGAATCGGCGAGTGAGAGACAGAAGACACTGCACAGCAGTATGTGAGTGAATCTGAATCTATTTTATTTTTTTAGAAGCTGGAGTATATATTTGCTAACTTTTGGCAGTAACTTAAACCCCAAGCAGGAAGTGTCCCAGGCTTAGGGCCAGGCAGGGATAATCTTAAACAATATGTGTTAATTAACTTTTTTCACCTTTGTTAAACTTTAATCTTGTTACTTAATTAGCTTGCAAAAGCAAACATGCTATACCCTAGCCCCAATAC